>CM031237.1:251960865-252065865 GCA_018340775.1 Taxus wallichiana var. yunnanensis
CCAAAAAGGCCTCCCAAGTCAAAATCCGAATTTTGAAGTTGGGTAAGGGTACACAACAAAATATCCAACACAAATCCAATCTATATCAAAAATTTCAAGGACCATCTACCCAATTTATTGCCCATATGTCAAATCTTCCATCCTAATTGAATTTTAAGCTAAAATAGCTAATGAAGATAAATAAGCAAGTGTTAATAAAGTAAAAATATTTCCCATAATTTAAATACATGCCCAAAAAATTGAAGCAACTAAATTTTTTTAAAATAGAGTAAAACAAAATACACCCATGGCCACATAAATGAAGTATCCCCCCTATGGGAACTCCTAATAAGGCATGCAACAACACGACATAATATTATACACAAGTTGTCAAATTTTGGCCATGTTGCACAACACCCAACATCCTTCTATGGTTGGTCCCCTATCCCCTTTCGATGTATGTGATAAAATGTCCTGCACTACAAACAAAATACCTCTCTGGCCTTACAGCCGTATCAACAACATCGAGACTAATATACATATAAAAATCAATAATCATCATCTAAAATTAGCAATTCTATCATCTATCATCATACAATTAATTCAATTTTGGCATCCATAAAATCATAATTCTACTCAAAACATCCAACATAGGCTATGCATCAAGAATATGACACGTTAGTATAAAATAAGAATATTGCAAATCAACATATAAAAATATCTATCATCGACATCCGGTGCATCATAATATAAATGTAAATCACAACATGTCAATAGTCAAAATATCCACATAGTACATCAACTACTAATAAATATATAATACAATACTCAAAATATTTAAGTATCAATCCAACATTAATAACATCATATTGAAATAGTGTCGAAGAGGAGTGGGCACTACAGCCACAAATCAAGAAATGCAGTCATGCCCTCCAATGAACAATGTGAGTCCTACTTCACCACCCAAGGCCTCACATAGGTGACTAAAAATTCTCAAATATCCTCTTATGGATGGACCATTATGATCGATAAGTGACATTCCTAACAATATCACTTAGTGGGAAATGTCAAAGCTCATGTGAATAAACATCAAAGTGGTTATACAACATTTGTTAAATGACCAATTTCTTCCATATAGAAAGTGATTTCTACTTTTATTCACACGTCACAATTTGTAGATTTATTTAATAATTCTATAAAATATGCCATGGTTTTCAGCTATCAAACCGTGGACTACAAGGTCGAAAAATTGAGAGGAAGAAGTTACTTTAGTTTTCTTTTAATATAAATTGGTGTTACTTTGAGAATGCTTCCATTATTTACCATGATAAAATGGTGAATATGTGTACGAAAATGGATTTAACTATTAATTAGTTAGTGAAAAATATATGTCATTCATATCTTGAAAACATATTTTTAATCTTAATAGATAATGAGGATGAGACATACATGGACAAAAATCTTACAAACTACAGTATCTTCACCTTTTCTAGGTGTACATAGATATTTTCTTATAAACTATAATATCTTAACCTTTTTCAATAATTTAAACCAATTTTTGTTATCATTCTAAAAATTCACTTTCATACCACCTTCCAATCAAGTCTCGAGATCAATTAGATGTTTTCAAGTCACGTAAATATTTAAAGACACAATTCTATCTCAAAAATTACCACATGTATAATTATTTGACTACGAAGAAAATCATCATAATTTCAAACATTCACCCCCATCCAACTAGAGTATAAAGATAGATTGAATGGTGCAATATTGCCATTCAGCTAGACAATTTCTTATCTCTATGGTAAAAAGAAAGTATTGTTTGTTATGATTATCATGAAGATTCACACCATGAATTCCTCATAATCTCATAAGAAAAACATACATACAAACATACATACATACATATATGTATGTATGTGTGTGTGTGTCTATACACACAAGTTTTTAATGAGACATTGCAAAAATAATATATTATGTGGGCACACATGATCAAATTTGAAGAACACTATCAAGCACATGGAGATAAAGGTAGGGACATCATGTGCATTGATTACAAATTATAAATATATCTTCTAAACATTTATTTTCTCTTCTGCATTCAAAGAAGTTGGTTGAGTTATATAAATCCATAAAATAGGCTAATACTTTGCTTAATTTTAATCCTCACATATTTATAGATTTTTTTATTATCATCAAGGAGTGGGTTTTTCTCAACCAATAATAGATTTGATGCATTTTTGTCACTATTAACATTATAAACACATTTTTAGGGTCTACATGAAAATTCACATTGATTCAAACACCTGTGGTGCATGCGCGTCTATGCACGCACGCACACACACACACACACAAAAATTAAGAGAGAAAGTCACACAAACAGACACAAAGACGTACACACACACACACATACCCCCACACATAGACATAAACATGTACACACACACACACCCACACCCCCACAGACACACATGTATACACACTCACACACTCCCATGTGCGAAAACACATATACAAACAAAAACGTGGACACCCACCCACACACACACACTAAGACACACGCACACTCACACATACACCCACCCACCCACATACATAAAAACCTATGCACACATGTGCATGCCCAACCATGTGCGCCCATATAAATGCACACACACATATACCCATATATGCACACACACACACACACACACACACACACACACACACAGACATACACGTACCTACACAAGCATAAACATGGGCACTCACACCCACCCACATGCACATGCACACAATCGTAGAAAAACACAAACAAACATAGAAAAAAACACACACACAGACACTCACTCACTCTCTCACACACACAAACTCCCACATGAATGCACACCCACGTACACTCATAATATCACACATATGCATGCACATACTCTTATAATCACACACCCACAAACATGCACACACGAGATAGAGATAAACACATGCAAACACATACGAAATAAAGACACACCCACACACATACACAACTTAATTAAGAAAATATGAATGATATAAGTGCCTAATCGAATAGCAGTAAATAATTGATCAATTAATTATATAAAGTAACGCAAGAAACTAAGAAATAAAATGTGAAACTATAGTTGCAAAGAAGGTATAAAAAGAATTATCTATTTTGTAGAGATCCCAAAGGTGCACATAGCTGGAAAACTCAAAAATATGAAGTGAAAGGTATTGCACCAAAGCTCAAAAATACATGATGTTTCAAAACCCCATAATGAATAGAATGGTGGTTCAATTTGGGTATTGATAGTAGGAAAAGGTGTCTCTTTTCTTCGCATTCCATAAGTTCACGCTCATGACATCATCATCGTGTTTTTGAGATCTTCTGGAGAAAACTATTTTCCATGTGTTCACCATGTCCTTTCTTGTCAAGTATTGGTACCTATTGCTCAATATACCCATGTTGGATGGATCCTCTATATATTTTTCGTACACCATTTCCACGGTGACACCCATAAAAAAAGACTCTCGATATAAGTTTTGCACTCATTCGATAAGTACAGGGAAATAATGACATGAGAATCGTTAATGTCATTTTCATTACTCCCATGACAACATTCATCGTTTACATCAAAATGGAACAGATTGTTGTATACTATTATCACGACTTTCGATCTCCCATAAAAAATCTTCACATTGAAATGAAATTGGAAACTCCTTTTAATTTGAAACCTATTCATTTTTCACTTGTTGCTTAGATTATTTCTATTGTCATCTAGACCATATGAACACAAGTAGTTGCAATTAAAAATGGTAACATCAAATTCTATACAAACGTTTACGAAAAGCATGTACAAAAATAATTGTTAGAAAAGGTCTGAACCTAGTGTATGACTTGATTGTATGCGGTTTAGGGTTTTCTATATTTTTTGACTTGTGATTTATGCGAGCAAATTTAGTCTCAAAATTTTGGTTAGAACCTCCCCCTTTAGAAATTCATCTAGTCTTACGAACGATATGGCGACATAAATGTTGATATTCGGTTCACCCCGATTGGTGTCCATTGAAGGTCATCATACGAAAACTGACTCTTTTCCTCTGTTATCTCTTTGATAGGAAAATTGATCATGCTCTACCATTTGGGCCTCCTTCTCATCCTAAAAATTATTACATGCAGTTTTGCATCGTTAATGAAACAATTATTTCATACTTTCCGATATAAGTTTTGAGTTGTGATTGATCATCATCAACATGAATACCATCTTAAAACATTGGAATCCTTTGAATTTTTGGCTAATTTGAATGCCACATGTATAAAATACAATATTGAAATGCAAGGAAAATGACAATTTATAAGACTACATACTGCTTCCATGCACAATCATATCACAATATGGTTATCTATAATGTGAAAAAGACTATAATGTTACAAAGAAATTTAGTACAAAATTTATATTATTTCAAATACATTTATTCAATTTTGAGAGAAACTTCCAATAAAAATATTATAATTCAATTTATAAATATAATTTAGATTGTTTAATAATAAATTTATACCATGATGGATCTCGCCGTAGCAACAAAAACGCCAGTCCATGATGATTATGTTGTCATGGCATGCTCCTTGGCTTCGCGTCTGTTTGGAGGCACCTCTAGGGAGCCCCTAAATATTTTAACCTCATGGTTTGAGGGTGATCCTTAACTTGCGATCCCTGAGGAGTTGGTGGATAAAAGAAAGAATAGTCTAAAATGTGCATCCGTTGGAAGATTTAGTGGTTTGAGGACTAATATAGATTTTTTTAGGGAATGATGCAAGAGGAAATGGTCTTGTAGGATGGATGTGCATCCTTTGGGAGTGGAGATCTTCCTCTTCTGCTTCCAAAAAGATGAGGATTTGTAACGAGTGCTCTCTAAAGGACCGTGGTTTTACAGAAAATTAGCTCTTGGCATTTGCAGGTGGAACCTTGGGATGAAAACAAATTACTCTTTTCCTTGCCTCCCGTGTGAATCCGTCTTCCTGGAATGCCTCTGGAATTCTGGGATTTCTAATTGTTGCGGACCATGCGACGAGAAACCGTTCACGATTAATCTTTGCCTGGATATGCATTAACGTCCCTGTTGGATGAAAGGTGCCGAGAAGAATAGTCCTGAAGACCTCAAAATACAAAGTTGTGCATGAGATTGTTATAGAAAAAATATAGGGTTATCTGTGAAACTTGTAGGCGGACTAGTTTTGTGGTTTCATCCTGTTTCACTGATTTATTTCCATCACAAATGGTGAAGCCTAGGGATTGTCATTGACTGGTGAAATAGTTGGAGGATATATTACAATCTAATTCATTGACTGCTAGAGAGGTGAAGGATGTCGAGGAGGAGTGGTATGTTGAAGAATCATGTGAGAATATTGATGGTGATAAGGTGGAAGATGAACCTGTGGCCTACACTTTAGAATGACAACCCATTACCTTCGTGGAAGACATGAGGAGCGAGCAGGTCTCTAGGATATCCCAAATGGCATGATGTGTTGAATTGGTGTCCCAGTCACCCTATTCAAATTCAAATTTTACATTTAATGACTCTCCAGGGCATTCCCAGTTGTGTTATGGCAGTCATCTTAAGGTGGGTGTACCTCGCGTGCAGGGTGCCTCGATTGACGAATTGACGGTTGATAGTAGATGTGCTGGGGGGAGTGAATCCATGGAGGCCTTTTTAAATTTTGATTTGAATACGGTACACAATGGATCGGTATCCCATAAATTGAATGCGGATCGAAATCAGTTTGATGGAGGAACGTTGGCGGAAGAAGGTAGGCACTTGGTGGTGGACCTCCTTGACTCATCGGATCTCTGGAATGATGGAAGTGGGTGGACGGTGGTTCAGCCCAAACTTTACCGGAATACTCGTAGTCGTTCCCTGGGTGTTGTCGGTTCTTGATGAACTTTTTTTTTGGGCTTCATTTCCCTTTCTTTTCGTTTTTGGTCGTGACCTTTCGTGGTGTGTTGTTCTAGCATAGGCTTTCTTGTTGGGTTTTAATTGCTTTATCTTTCTCTAATTTGTATGGGTGTTTTGGCCCTTCAAAACCCATACAAATTAGAGAAAGATAAAGCAATTTGTAAAATAATAATTTTCAAAAATGATGTATCTAAAATAAAAATTATTATATTTAGCTAAAAACAATAAAAACTAACAAAAAACACATTTTTAAAAACGGAAGTTATAAATTAGAAACTTAAAATATTAAAATATTAAAAACGTATTTAATATATATATATATATATATATATATATATATATATATATATATATATATATGCCAAAACATAATAAATAAACAATAAAATAATAATCTTCGCAACATCCATGTACCCTATTTTTTAAAAATAGTGAACTTAAAAACTAAAATTGAAGAATATAGATATTTCAAAAGATTAAAATTAAAAATGTGGCTTCTCCACAAAGAAATTTATAAATATGGATATTATGAAAATTTTATTTTGTATTGAATGAAATTATGATATTATTCATGATTGAAAATTTTTACTTTGTTTAAGGATTCGTCATCCGTGAGTAAATTATAATAGCGTAGACTATATACATCTATAGTTTTACTTATATTTTGTTAGTGTATATTATTTTAAAAAAGAAATCACTAACATATTAAATTTCCCACAATGCATGTATTTCAATTTGTTTTGGATAATACAAACTAACTATTATAATGTGTAGAATTTGACACTTTTATTTGAAATTTAGAAATGGTGCTAAACGTTTGAATCGTAATAAAAATTATTTACTATACATTCTGAACAACTAGTATTCAATAACATACTAAAATATCTAAAATATACATATAATTTATAAAATCTTGATAAATTGAGGACTATTTTTAGGAACTCTTGCAATTTTCAAACTTTTTATGTGAACTCCTTTACATTCAGTTTAGGTGGAGAATCATATTTTTGTATGTCTTCATTTTACCAATAGGATCGGGAGGAATGAAGCTCTTAGTATTCATATTCACTACACAAAAGAGTAACTACTACACAAAAGAAGCATATAAGCAGAGTTAGTATGTCATATGAAAAACTAGTATACATCATCTAATATGAAAAACATACATAAAAGAAAACGCCATTTTAGAAAGCTAATATCCATGAAAACTTCAGTTATGGATAATTTCTCTTTGGCATGAAGCTTTAAAAACCTCTACGCAATACAGTTTACCACCCAATCATCGATACAAAATTTTAAGGGGCAAGCCCCTTCATCACGCAACGATAATTGGGTGTATCGATGTGGCATCCTAAGGGGAAAGCCCCTTTAGCATGCACTGATTCTTGTCTTTGTAGAGAGGCATTTGACCCCATATACCGAATTGAGAGTGAGAGTATGACAATAAAGATTTTTGTAGCTTCAACTTACATCAAACATTCACAACCTTGTAATTACCAATATTTAAAAACTAATACAAAATTATATATACAAACGATCTACACATTAGCAATATTTACAACTATAATGAATCCAGAAAATCAAACTTTTCCTAATGTATTCCATTTAACACAACTAAGAGCAATGAAATTACAACTAAGAGCTGGAAGATCACATGCATATTTAATTGAATTTTTATATTTTCTTATGATAGAAACAAATCAACATGCAAATCTAGAACTTATTTATGCTTATAGATAATATTAAGAATCATCTCAAACACTTATAACATTAAATGTGTTCATTTTGTTTAACTATAATTGTATTAATGTTTGAGTTATAACTATAATAATGTTTGAGTTGGATTTCAAGACATTTATTATTAAGGTTCTTGTTAACAAATATAAATACAAATATTAAGGTCATACTAGTGTGACTTGAAAAATTTAATTTCATAAATGAAAATGTGTGGAAAACCGTCGTGTTTTTCAACGTGTGAAAAACACACTGCGTTTTTCAGCATGTTGAAAAACACAATGTGATTTCCACATGTTAATCACTAAACATTAATTATCATTCAAATTTTAGAACTTACTTTTTTTTGTAGAAGCTTATTTTTCGTTGATGAGTAATTATGAAATTGATCTCGCCATATAGGCATTTAGTTGTTAGTCAATGGAAATAGGAATTTTCTTTCTATATAAGGAAAATGTCTCTATGACCATGATAGGAACCAATAATCATGATAAAACATGTTAAAGAAGTACTACTTTCAAAATAAAGTGGCATAAAGAGGATTTCAATTTAAATTAGTAAAATTGTATAATGGTCAATCAAAACTTGTCACATAGGTCAGTAAGTTATTAAGACACCATTCATATATTTAACAATGTTCTTCACAAGGCATCAAGAGGAAAATAGCATCTCCGTACACATCACAAATGTAATGGATGTCCATCAAAAGAAAGAGGAGTTTTTTATTTTTCAAGCAAATTATGTCCAAGATAAGTTGTTGAAGTTCAATATTCAATATTCTAAGGCAATGGATACTCCAATTGCAAATGGAGGAAAACTAATGTTGTAGGATGGCAAGCCTTTAACTCGATGAGAAGATTTTTAAAAGCTTGGTGCGAGGTTTGGTGTATCTAACTATGATTATACCCGATATCATTTATGAGGTTTCACTAGTTTCTAGATTCGCGATTTCCTTCACTCGCATACACATGCAAGTCATGAAAAGATTTGTTGGATATGTGAAAGGGACTTATGATCATGGTATTCACTTTAGACCAACAAGTTCATTATGTCTTATTGATACTTAGATTCGATTCACACTCATTTGAGAGGAAAGCTTTATTTGGGATTTTGATATTTTTGTTGTTGAATTAAATAATTTTCGTGCAAATACAAAATGAAATTGTGTACTTATTTAGGAAATCCACCGAGATTTGAGTTTGTTCACAAAAACTAGTTGTTTTTTGTGAAACAAATTTCCAAGTTATTTTAATTTTGGAATCCCTATTGTAATATTAACTTAAACAAATATATAAATATATAGAAACTTTGTGCATGATTGGTGTCTATGTTTGTGTAATGATCTTTTGGTTTTGGTAATGGTCTGCTATCGCAGATCCTGGCATAATATTAGTCCATACTCCCACACAATTTTGTATATGAAAGATTCAAATTGAGTAGAAATCAACAAATTCACTTTAGAAAACTAAATAAAAATTTAGGACATATTGACGAGATTTCCACCTTGAGATAGCATCTTATATGGTATTTTTAATCTCATCAAATGGGAGAAACCTCTTTCAATATATATATCCTTTTAAAATTGTCTCACAATAATATTTTTTTTCTATTTATAATGAAAATAAAGCATGTGCATGTGGTCCTTATAGATTTACATTTTATATTTATATCTTGATTATAGCACCAACACATGAACTTCACTTATTCAATATCCCTTGTGTTAACTTTTTCGATCGACTTATTTCTGTAGCTATAAGAATACTATAATTACAAAATAGATATCTGACATTGGAATATAAAGGATAATATTATAAATAAGTTTCATAAAACATATTTCTCTCAACAAGTTAGACTTACACTACTGCCATTCAGACCATGCTTTTCTATGAACTATTAGCATGGTAGTAATTATGTATTCATAACACATTTGAATGGAAACATTTGTTGCAATTTGTGCATATCAAGTTCAGCTAACTAATTTATTTCTATCATTCCAAGTTCTTAGTAGCCCTAAGTTCTTGTCATCTCTTAAAATGCTTCTGTAGCGCACAAATCTTATATAACATGCCAATTATATTTCCTATAAATGAATTTCTTGCTTGCAAAAAGGATTCCTTCCAAAGATTTTTTTGAGTATTTGTACAAGTTTACTACTATGTTTTAGTAATGTTTTAATTATAAATATATTACATAAATGATTTTAAAATTCTACAAGATATTATTTCTCCTATAATATCGTATTGTTCTATATTGAAAACATCACTTTGTTCAGATTTACTAAAATGGTTGATTGAGAAAATATCGTGTTCCCTCTAAAAACTTCTCTCTATAGTCGTATAGATGCATGAAGTACTTGATAAGGTAACTAATACTACCTTTGAGTTCACTCTTTGCTTAACAACCCCAAGATCAGTGTATAGGAAACTTGAAGCTTATTTATGTTATTATAAATGTTATATCCATTATTTTGAGGTTATGAGAGAAGAATTAAATACTTTTTTGTCCAATTAAGGTCTTTCGGTCTAAGATATTTTTATATTGTGTTGGTGGACAATAAGAATGATGTATATTACTTTTATTCTATACCTGTAAAGTATAGCAAGAGTTATCTTAAATGATTGAGATTTGGTTGCTATTTTATTTTTGGGTAGGTGGATGTATGAAGACCCTTCATGGGCTCATATAGCTCCTTTTTTACTTTTGGTAAAGGCTTACACAAAACATGCGATCAAGTAATACAAACGGATTTTCTTAATGTTGTTCAAGAGCTTGCCTCTAAAGTGTCAAAGCAATTGTTCAAGGTTGGGTTTGACATTACAAATCCTCCCTAAAAATATTGTCAATATAAATAAATGAAAATAGTATAGTTGTAAAGACTAAAAATACATTGTGTATTCAACTCGGGGGGTAGTAATCTAGAGTCTTTTAACAATTAAAGTGATCAGTTGCCAAACTATTTAACTGGTAACTTTCAATTTTCAATGGAAATTTATAATCCAAATAATTGAAATGATAACGCAATTTATAAATGAACAACAACTTAAATAAGCATCACAACTTAATTTGCATTCTTTTGATAGTTGTCTGAATGTAAATATGAAGATAGGCATCAATCGGTGAAGGAATTTTTCATTTATATTTACTTGAGAGCCGCTTGTTATTCTTTGAAATGTCCTCTCACTTACCTTCTACTCTACAAATTCATCCAAATGTTTGGATCTAGCTCTCGCTTCTCGCAGATGGCAGCTTGTGTTTTAACTAAAACAACTTAAGAAGGTAGAAAACAAGGACGAAAATAGGGAGGAATGGTGTTTTGGCAAAGAAAGTGCCTCCTCCTAAGCACGCTTAATGCCTCATGTACACCCTCGGCTTGCTCTCATCGATCCAAATGGATTTGAATCGTCCCATGAAGAATCACTAGACTCCCATGTAGGAAAATTGGGGACCACCGAAAAGACATACTACCGCTAGAAAAAATGGACACCTCATGTGTATGTAGTGCTAATCAAAATAACAAGAACATATAATTAAAGAAATATATATAAGAAAAGAAGTGTGTGAATGGGTTGGTTGAGGGTAGTGGAGTGTTTCGTGGGGTGACAAGGAACATGGGCACCCTTAATGGCCGGTCAGGACTGCCATTTTTCCTTGTATGATGATAAAAGCGCTTAATTTTGATCCATACGCCTCAACCACGCAGAAACCCAAGTAAGCATTGAAAATTTAGCAAAAACATTGATAGTTACAGCAGATTTCTTGTCCCTATGAGGAAACAACCTCTCTACCACTGGTTTTTGTTGTAGGTAGAAGTGTAGAAAATCGTAGTCTTATACAACAAACAACATAAAAGAAATAAACAAAATACTTATATAACTTGCATAAACAGATGAATATTCGAACCAAAGCACTCATGTTGTGCATAATCTCCATTAATAAAAGCTTCATCATACTCGTAGCTTCAGCTCTTTACAATCAAGTTGTGCATGCACTGCACTGTGCTTTCAATGCACATCCTTCCTTGCTTGTGCAGATTTCACACCTTTGTGTGTGCATACAAAGCAATTACAATTGCTTGTTATTTAAATAGAATAACTCAACCACTAACAGCTCTTCAACCGAGCATTCTAAATCTAAACTCATGCTTTAAAAAGTTTGCATGCTACATGCATGATTTAAAACAGATTTATTTGAATTAAATCTAATGATAAAAATAAGATAAAGCTAACTTAACTAAAGCAAACTAAAACAAGACTAAAGCTAAAATTAGCTTTCCTAAAAAAATATAGTTGGAATTAAATATGCATCACATGCATATTTCCAACACTCCCCCTTAATTTCAAACTGTAGCTTTCACTCTTCTAGAGTTGTGTTTGCTTTTTCAGATCTGCCATGTGCAGGATCACATACTCCCAAACAATCTCTCAAATATTTGAAAACTTCTTTTGCTAAAGCCTTTGTAAAAATGTCTGCAAACTGATCTTCGGATCTACAAAATTCAAGATGAATTTCCTTGTTGTTTACTAGCTCCCTGATGAAATGATACCTCGTATCAACATGCTTTCTTCTCTTATGAAAAAATGATTTTTAGACAACGCTATGGCTGAGTTGTTGTCACAAAAAATCTGTGTAGCTTCCTCTTGTTTCGTTGTAAATGCACAACACTCTTCTCATCCAAACAGCTTGACATGCTGCTCCTATTGCTGCTACATACTTTGCTTCTGCTGAAGATAACATGACAATGGGCTGCTTCTTTGATGCCCATGAAACCACTCCTGCTCCAAAGTGAAAAGTATAGCCGGATGTACTTTTCCGATCATCTATACTTCCAAGATCACACTATCTCAGTATAACCAATGAGTTTGAACTCATCTCGTACTTGAATAAAGAATTCCATGATTTCTTGTTCCCACATACATACCTCAAAATTCTTTTTCTAGCTTGCCAATGTGAATCTTTTGGAGATTCCATGAACCTTGATATGAGACTCACACCATACATGATATCGTGCCTTGTGGCCATCAAAACATAAGACTTCCAACCAACTTTTTAAACAATGTTGGATCCACAAACGATCCTTCATCCTCTTTGCTCAACTTCAAACCTACCGCAATGTGTTTGTGCTTTGACTTACAATTCAACACGTTAAACCTTTTCAAAACATCACTTGCATACTTTGCTTGTGAGATAAAAATTCACCTTCCGATTGTTGAACTTCAATACCCAAAAAGTAATGCATAAGACCAAGATCCGTCATCTCAAACTCCTTCTTCATGGCTGATTTGAATGACTCAGAGATAGATTTCCAAAGAATGATCAAATCATTTACATATAAACAAACAATTAAAATTTTACCTTTCTCATTTATCTTGGTGTATAAGGTAGGCTCACTGCTGCTCCTAATGAAACCATTCTCAATCAAATAAGAATTTATTCTGCTGTACCAAGCTCTAGGTGCTTGCTTGAGACCATAGAGTGCTTTCTTCAATCTGTATACTTTTCCTTCATGACCTTCAATCTCATAACCTTCTGGCTGATTTACATAAACTTCCTCTTCAAGGAATCCATTTAAGAATGCTGATTTAACATCCATCTGATAAATAGGCCATTTGTTTTGAGCTGCAATTGCTAAAACCATTCTTACCGTATCCAAACGTGCTACTGGTGCAAATGTTTCGTTGTAGTCAACTCCATATTGCTGCGTAAAACCTCTTGCAACCAGCCTTGCTTTGTGCTTCTGTACTTTTCCATCAGCATTGTATTTTGTCTTGTAGACCCACTTGACTCCTATCACGTCCTTTCCTTTTGGAAGATCCATTAGCTCCCATGTCTGATTCTTCTCTATAGCATCAATCTCATCATCCATGGCTTTTTCCCAAACTTCATTCTTTATAGCCTCTTCGTAATATACTGGATCTGTAGCTTGAGAAAATAATGCAAAAACTGAAAATGAATTAGTTGTATCAACATTATAAATCTCACTTAGACTTCTTGTTTTCCGCTGCGTAGGAGCATTTGATGCAGGACTACTTTTTGGTGATGGAGTAGCTTCTGGTGTTCCCTGTGGTGTCTCTTGCATGGCTGAAGATGGCTGAAATCTTGGTGACCTCCTGACTGTAGATGGAGGTGTAGCTTGTGCTACAACTTGTGGTGCATGTCCAAGATTTGTAGATACAGTAGCTTGTTGCTCTAAAGTTTCATCTGTCATATCATCATGTGGAATAGATGTTGCTATACTCACTGTTTTCTCTATACTTCCATCCCATGCTTCATTCTCAATAAACTGTACATCCCTGCTGATCACAACCTTTCCAAGCATTCTTGGATTGTACAACTTGTATGCTTTTGTATTCTCTGAATACCCAACAAAAATACACTTTTCTCCTTTGTTGTCTAACTTCTTCCTTAGCTCATCATGTACATGTGCATATGCTACACAACCAAAACTTTGAAATGTGAAACACTGTGTTTCCTATTAGTCCATGCTTGTTGAGGAACCATGTTCCTAACAAGTTTCGTTGGACACCTGTTCAAAATATAAACAGAAGTTGCTACTGCTTCTGCCCAATACTCATTTGGAAGATGTTTTGCCTTCAACATGCTTCTCGCCATCTCCATGATGGTTCTATTTTTCCTCTCTGCCACACCATTCTATTGTGGTGTATACCTGGTAGTAAACTGCTTGTGTATACCATGATATCTACAAAAATTCATAAACTCATTAGAAACATACTCACCTCCTCTGTCCGTTCTGAGAACTTTGATGTAGTATCCACTTTGCTTCTCCACTAATGCCTTGAACTGCTGAAATGTATCAAAGGCATTTGATTTATTTCTCAGAAAATAAACCCATGTCTTCCTTGTGTAATCATCAATGAATGTCATAAAATAAATACAACCTCCAATAGAAGTTGTCTGCATAGGTCCACATAAATCTGAATGTACAATCTCAAGTGGTGCACTTGCTCTTGTTGTTTTGCCAACTGGGAATGAATCTCTGTGTTGCTTTCCCAAAATACAACCTTCACATACCCTTTCCGGTTTCTGAATCAATGGCAAACCTTTAACCATATTTTTTCTATATAATAAATTCAAACCTCCAAAATTCAAATGTCCATACCTTAGATGCCAAAGCCATGTTTCATCCTTCATGACTGAATGAAAAGCTGATTGTGTTCCTTCAGCGTAGGACTCAACTATATTTACGTAGGAATCAAATGGCAGACTCGCTTTACCATCAGCGCACACTGATTTTCATTGGCGCAGGACTCATCTATTTGAGTACAGGACTCAACAAAAGATTGATTTGGCTTAACGCATGACTTTGCTACAAACAGATTTGATTTCTTCTTCTTTCCAGGTTTCAAAATCAATGGAAACATCCTATTTCTACTCATCTTCACTTTTGCAATCAACTGAGTGCTAGGAGCTTTGTCCACAATCACGCACTCATTGTCTTCCATATAGACTCGGTATCCTTTCTGTACCAGTTGTCCAATACTCATAAGGTTATGTTTCAAACCTGCAACGTAGTAAACATCTTGCATACTTGTTTTCTCCCCTATCTTATTAGAATACTAACCGTGCCTTTTCCTTTTCACACAATATTGTTATTTCCAAGAGTTACATCACTCTTAACTCGAATCATCCAAACTAGAAAACAAATCTAGATTACTCCGTCATGTGATTACCGTAACTCGAATCCAAATACCATACATCACATGGACTCTCTTTTGACAAATTACATTCAATAGGGGATAAAGAAGGTATTGCTTCGGCAATCCTTGTGCATGCAATAAACATAGGTTTAGAAATAGAACTTCCAACCTGATTTTGATTTTGTCTCTCCTGATCATATTGCTTTTTCTTGCAATCATAAGCATAGTGCCCATACTTCTTGCAATAATGACACTGAATATGAGATTTATCTTGTCTCTGACCATAACTCTGTTCTTGATTATATCCTCTTCCACTTGAGTTTGATGAACCACTGCCACGTCCTCTAGATGGACTTCTTCCTCTTCCTCTTGGGCTGAAACTTCCTCTTCTTTTGCCACGACTACCTGCTGTCTGAGATGCAAAAGCCTGATCTACACTTGCATGTGATCTATTCATCCTTTGTTCATGATTGATTAGTGATGCATGCAACTCATCAATAGAAAATTAACTCAGATCCTTAGTTTCTTCAATAGAAACAACTAAAGGATCAAATTTCGTAGGCAAACTTCTAAGCAATTTTTCAATAATCCTTCTATCCTCAAGAGTCTCACCATGGGATTTGATTTGATTGACTAAGCCAACTACATATGTAAAAAATGATTCTACAGAATCTGAATCTTTCATTGCTAAATTCTCAAAATCTCTACGAAGTAACTGTAGCTTGCGCTTTTTACTTTCTCCTTACCTTGATATGCAACTTGTAAAGTATCCCATGTAGTCTTTGCTTGACTGGCTACTGCCACTCTTGGAAGAATGCTTTCATGCATTGCCTGATGAATATAGAAAAGAGCTTTTCCGTCCTTCTTTCGTAACTCCTTCAAAGTATCTTTCTCTGCTTGAGAAAGTGCAATATATGCTGCTGCATTTGCAGGCTCTATGTACCCATCTTCAACGATCTCCCACACGTCTTGAGATCTGAATAGCGCCTTCATGGTCAACGACCAGTATTCGTAATTCTTTCCATTAAATTGCGGCGTCTGCATGCCGGATGTAGAAGCCATAGCTTGCTACCAATTTAATAAGCTGCTGGAATAACCTTGCTCTGATACCAATTTGTAGAAAATCTGCAGTCTTATACAACAAACAACATAAAAGAAATAAACAAAATACTTATATAACTTGCATAAACAGATGAATATTCAAACCAAGACCATCATTGTGCATAATCTCCATTAATAAAAGCTTCATCATACTCGAGCTTCAGCTCTTTACAATCAAGTTATGCATGCAACTGTGTGCTTTCAATGCACATCCTTCCTTGCTTGTGCAGATTTCACACCTTTGTGTGTGCATACAAAGCAATTACAATTGCTGTTATTTAAATAGAATAACTCACCCACTAACAGCTCTTCAACTGAGCATTCTAAATCTAAACTCATGCTTTAAAACAACAGCATGCTATGCATGATTTAAAATGATTTATTTGAATTAAATCTAATGATAAAAATAAGATAAAGCTAACTCAACTAAAGCAAACTAAAACAAGACTAAAGCTAAAATTAGCTTTCCTAAAAAAACTACAGTTGGAATTAAATATGCATCACATGCATATTTCCAACAAGAAGAAGATTGAGGTCATGAGGTGCTTCGATTTTGGTCTCTAACCCGATCAGTTTGGCCTTTGTCACTTCCACCCAAATTGCACCGAAGGAGTATTTTTCGATGTTTTATTGCAAGTGCTCTAGCAAATATGTAGGAAATGTGGAAGCACGCATTTGGCATTTGAAAAGTTTGACTACATATGCCCAAACATAGAATCATGGACTAAATGATTGCTAGATAGGCATGAAACGGGTTTATTGAAAAGGCTTAGAAATTTCAAAGAAAATTCTATTTCCAAGTGCAAATTAAGCCTCCACGACCTTTGTCACTTCCTCCCACTGTGTTGTACTAAGTTAAGATGTTTTTGCACGAATGGAGGCAATCCTTCATTGCTTTTGAAAAATTGAGATTTAACTCCGAAAAGGATATTTCATGCCTCAAAACATTTTGATAAGGTATAGATATGCAAGTATGTATGATTCTTATGCAATGTATATTCATTGTATATCTATCCAAGTCAAGCCGTAATAATAGATTATCCTTACAATAGATCTGGATGCGGTCAAGAGGTTATAAATGACAGATATAATGCATTCTTTGAGAACAACATTTTGAGAAACCATTGCTCACATAAACTAGCGGTTAAGGCAAATTGCCTTTCCAAAACGAAAGCTTATGCCTCCTACACCAATGTCGATCACTTTGTCGCCGTGCATGTTGAACGATATCTTCCGAGCTTTGGTAGTGGTTCTCATGCTTCATGTTTCAGTTATTTACATGTCCTTGATTTACAGACTATGGAATGGTCACACCTACAACAACCAGGTGATTTTCTTATTATTAGGGTTGCGCACGCTGGTGTCATAATAGGTGAAACACTGGTATATTGTAGGTGGAGGAGATAACAGAGAGGTGTATCTAAGATCCTCTAGGAGATCATTGCAGGATGTGATCAAATGGGTTTGTTTATATGGCCCTGAAACTGCTCAAGAGAATGCGATTGATAGAGCTTAAACCAAATTCCAAAACCTTGGTCATCACTCCTCCCTATCTACGCCAATGAGAGCCTTGATATAGGGTATGCACAAATTGGTTTTGTTGTAACAATTATACAAACTTCCAATCATATGCTCAGAGAAGGTGTAAAGCCTAGCCACCAGAGCCAACCTGTGCCCAACATGAGAGCTTTAAACAGGGTAAGAGATCTACACAAAAGAAAAAAATAAAAAAATTTGAAATCCAGTTTTTACTTTTGTATTGGGTGTTGTAGTTGCGAATTCCCTGATAAACATTTATGCAAAAAAGGAAGCATTTAGATGGCTCACTAATGGGTTGACATATTGCTTAATGCCAATATAGTTTCATGGATTGAGATGACTACTTGAAAAGCACAAAATGGTGTTCTAATGAGGCATGGATGCATGGCTAATAGTTTGGGTCTTCACAGACAATCTGACATGATTTCACAACAATGGTGGTCTCGATGGATCGCGAATGTAAACCACCCAGATCCCTCATACCCTCTTTGGTCATCATTCCTAGGCATGGTTCATCTCTCCTCATCTCTCATAATTTATGTTCTTTAGTTTTCCTTTTTGCAACGAAATGAAGTTTTAAAATCGAAGGATTTTCGTATATTATACTGTATAAAATAAACTTGTTTTAAAAATAGTAAAACCATATATCGTAACTTATAGGATCCAATATTTCTTGGTAGACAATAAACTTGAACCCTCACTTCGTGATGATCTAGAAAATGTCGCAACCAAAATAGATTACTACAGTACCCTTTTCTATTGACAGGTTGAAGTTGAGTTCCCTGTAAATGATTTGACTGCTCCCTTGTTTAAATAGATCAATTGCAATTTTCTGAGACTTGCAAAGTAACCTTCATAACTCTGGAAAGGAGATGTTAAGTTTCTTATGTGTACCTTGTTATGTGAGGTGTCACTTCAATCTCTGGATCGACCCCGAATGAACATTTGTGACCTTTTTGACGCCCCTATTGGATCCTCATTACACTATTTTGTAGCTTTAGGAAGATGCTAAATCTAAAAACTTGGCTTTCGTTTTGAACCAACATTTGAAACCGGATAGAGAAATTATTACCCGCCTTTGCAAACCTCTAGTGATTTTACTAGACAATTACTTGAAAACTTCGGCCCGTAAAAATCACATTCTAGGTTAGTTTAGGAAAGGCATTTTGCAGGCCTCCGGTCGCAATTTGATGAGGTCAAATTGGAATAATTACGACTTGTCACCCATAAAACATGTGACCGTTTGAAAATCTGTTTTCTAGTTCTCATTCCCATCGACTCGATGAATGTTGAGAATACGTGTGACTACGGAATAGTGCTATGTTTTAATAACAAACAAAATCATGCACATAGGATCTAAACAATTCCCCAAAATCTACAGCAGTGGAAGTATAAACTAGAATAATCCAAATCACACAAAAGTACACACACATAACAAGCATGTATCGTGGTTCACCCAATGTGGGCTACATCCACCAAAGATAGAGATCTCATATATATATAATATAACAAGAGATTACAAACCAACTCTTCTGCACAAGAGTACATGTATCTCTACAAGAGTATCTCCTCCTCCCAGATCTCCAACCGGATCTTCCTGAGTACACTAAATCGTGCCTCCATACCACCATTTGTGTCTCCTTCAGATCTCTAACTAGATCTACCTGAGTGCACTATAATGTTTACATATATCCACACTAAATGTTTACATATATCCATATAAGAAAAAATTACAACATATAAAAAGAAAAGAAACCTACTTACATGTTATCAAGATAAAGTTATTTGAATAAAATATTTCTCCTTTTATATTGTTAGTTCAATTTAGGATAAGTGTTAAATAGTGATTCTATTAAAGAATCCGCTCATCTCTAAATTCCCGATCAAGAATCTTTTTTTCGAGAAATTTCATCTTCAATTTTTAAACATATTTTTCTAAATAAAAATATAATAAACTTCATTAAGTAATAACCACCATTTTACAAATTTGTTTTCTATCTATAATTTGTATTTAATTAATAGCCATGTAGATCATCTAATAAGGTGAAAATTACATATACTCCCATTTACATACTCTTAATTTAACCTAACATCACACATGATACTTACATAAGTTCTCACTATACTAAATATGTGTAGAGATATTACAATAGCATTATTAGATGCAAGAGAATCTACATAAAATACAAGGCAACAATATTTATTGATCAAGATAAAGAGATGAGATGTATGTAATGCCCACTTCCCTTCGATACTAAATAAACCATAAGCATCTTTTCTAAATTGTTTACAATCGTAAACATGATCTTTAGAAGATGAAAATTAAAAGGTGTGGACACCAAGATTTATATTGTGCTTTGATTATTATTATTACCTTGACTCTATGTCATATTGTGGACCTTGATATTAATTTAAGGAGACGATGATGATGATCTAGAATAGTTACCTTGTTAAAGACTTATTGTTATGTCATTACTATTGTTGTATTGTTTAGGTTCTCGGTCACTCTTTATCGATCCCTAGACCTTGATATCGTAATAAAAAAAAAAATTAACATTTCTAGATAGAAATTGATACACTCATTTTACTTATTGATAGATGTGACAAAGACATACATGTTATACTTGCGACACGTTGTGACTATTGCAGTAAATTTATATGCTTGATTCCTAAATCAGTATTCGATGTTCTAACTGTTACTACTGTACGGATGTATTAGACATAAATTATGGGTATTTCTAGATGATTTTTGATGTTGTGATCTTAGTGCAAAGTGATGGATTGTTATAATCGAAATGTTAGAAAATTAAACAATTGGTGAATTAATTGATTCTAGCATTGGTTTAATTAGGTTGTTCAATGGTGTAAATTGTTATGTATACGTGCATGTGTTTTATTATTTCGACGTCACTAATATGGTCACGAGGCCAGAAGGTATTGTTAGATTTTGCAGGAAATTGATCACAACCATGAGGGGGATTGGGAACCAAACACAACAGGATGTCGGGTGGTTACAACATTTGGTCGTCAAGGCAACTAGTGAATTGTGTTGTGTTACCTTTATTCTTTTATGTGTTAAGAAAATTTCCATGAGGGGGAAATTTTCTAATGTGACCAAGGGGGTAAGAATTTTAATTGTTTGTTTTAACTTGCTTTAGTAGGTGATTTCTTTTGTGATGTCTTGTTGTTAAATTACTTTTGTTAAGTATGTTTAGGATTAAATTAACATCTTGCTTTAAATTTTAAGTTTTGGAGGGAAGTCAAGTGGGTGTAATAAATTTTGATTGTTGGCTCCTTGAGCCTTGTGTGTCCTCTTGTATTGAATGCTTGGTTTTGAGTGTTGACCACTCCATGTTCTTTGAATCTCGAATTTGAGATTGAGGGCAATTTTAGGGGACTTGTGGGACAAGTTAAACTTGTCCCACACTTCCCAAAACCCCTTACCAACCATATCTATGGGTTGGGAATCCAAAAAGGGGATTATTTATTGTTTTGGGAAGGGAAATATGACTTTGGAGTGCACTTTTCCTCTTTTGCATTTAATTGTGCCTTAAGGCACATGGGAAGGGATGGATGTGGATTGGAGATGTCATTCAACCCAACCACCCATTTATGGTGTTTTGGGATTTGAGTTGACTTAAGGGAGGTGGTCTTGAGGATGTGTGATGTGGCATCCTACAAGGAGCCACATCACCCTCACTCTTCCTCTTGTCTATTTATGGAAAATTTCCTCTCTTGTTGGGGGTTTTTTGGAGTTTTGTTTTTGTTTTGTTGAAGAGTTCTCTTTTGTTATTTTGGGAGAAAGAGAAAAGAGAAGTGCTTGGACTTGCATGCTTGGATTGTTTTGGGAGGGAGCTTGGACAAGTTTCTTGGTTTAGGCTTCTCCAATGGAGAGGTAGGAAACCCTCTCCTTTGTTTTGCTTTCATGTTAATGTTGCTTCTATGCTAAAATTGTGAAAAATGCATGTTTACTTTGGTGTATTGTGAAAAATGGATGGAATGCTTATTGTGTAGTATAGGAGAGGTCTATGGGAATACTCATGAGGAGGCATAAGAGTAGATTAGGATATTGTGGAGGGAGTTTGAGAGGGATGCCCATCTTGGGTAGGAATGTTTACATTCTACCTTGTCCTTGAGGGAGCCATAAGAGGAGGGAGGCATAAGAGTATGGGAGGAAAAATGGGTACTTGAGGGAGGCATAAGAGTCATAGGGGCTTGTGTTTTATTGTGGAGGGTTTTGGATGGGTATCTCATCTCAATTGGGAGGCATAAGGAAAACATTCCCATAGTTCCTTCTCTTTTTGGCTTGGATGCAAGCCTTGTTGTGAAATGTTTGGTGTTATTTGTGTGTCTCTTTGTTTCTTCTATTTTTAGCTTTGAATGGTTGTGAAGAAATTGTATTGTGGAAGCAAGTTTTGTTGCCTTGAGTTGAGACCACCCTTCATTGTGTTGTGTTTGGGGCTCGGGGTCAATGGAGGAGATTGCTTCTCTTCTCCATTGAGATTTGGTCGGGAGGAGAGTGTTGCCTCTCCCCCCTATCTTGGTTGTGATTTGAAACACTTGGAACATGGAGCATGGATGAGAACACTTTGGAGCACAAGAACCTTGTTGTTGACAATGTTAAAACACCATGTAATCAACCACCTTGAGTGGGGAAAGAAATGTAATTTTTCCTTGTTTTCTTTAGCTTTCATTAATGCAATTTGTTTCACATGAAGTAGGATGTGTTGTAAAATAAATGGAAGGAAAAGTTGCATTGAGATGATAGTATTTCTTACTTTAAAATTTATTGAAAAGTTGTTGAATTCTTTGGTGAAATATTGAAAGGAAATTACAAAAGAAAGTGTATTAAAATTTTGGTTTGGAAAACTTGAAAGTGATGAGTTGTAAAACTTGGAAAGATTGAGCATTATTCCTCATTTTATACTTGATGGAAGGGCTTAAATTTTCAAATGGTTTTTAGCAAGACAATGAAACATTCTAAGCTCTAACTCTCTTATGACCTTCTTCATCTATGTGCCCATTGTGAAATTATTGACAAATTGTAGAAGGAAACGAATCAACTTGCAAAAAAAAATCCATGCAATGTCTATTCAAGTTGGCTAGAAATAAATTTTAATGCAAATGCTCTAAACTCATCAAGTTCGATGTACAACACTCCTTATTGTCTAACAAAAGTACTAATAGTTGAATTCCCTTCTTATTTAAGTAATACTAAAACTAGCAAAATTATTAATAATAAATTATAACAAAATTAAAGTACCAATAAATATTATTTGTTATATATATATATATATCTCGGCACACTAGCACTAACATATATGCAAAGAAACCACGTTCAATTAACAATGTCAATGAAATTATTGTGGCATGTAACATTGAAAGTCAAAATCCAGCCGACTCGGGTCTGGAAGATTTCATCTTCTACGTACGTACGTGCCAAGAACTAGCAAAACACAATAACTTAATCGCATTCGACATACTTCAATACGACGCGTTTGCAACGCGCCACTCCTTCTGAATCTCTCTCCGAACTGTTGATGACTGTTTTTGGTCCACCGGCTAACAGATGTCCCTCGCACACCATGTAAAATTTGAAGAGCTAAATCTGGAATGCCCATTTTTAAAAGTGCTCTGCTATTTCTAGAAGTTAGTGTAATCACATGACTCGAGTCACAGTTGGGAGGATGTTCACACAGTAGTAAGAAGCAGTTCTTCTGCGAGACAAATTGATATCTTGAAGACTAATTCTGGACAGTATTAATGTTATTCTTGCCATTTTTACATGCGCAAACCTACGTAGGAGGGGTACTTACAAAAATAAAATCCATTTACACCTCTGCCTTTTCTGGTATGAAACAAATCCACCGCTAGGAGATTCTTCTCCACGCACTGGTCATTAGATCAGGATGGGAGTCGCTCTTGAAGGAGAAACCCGTTATTGAGAATGCATTCGATATTGAATGATAATCACTTGATGATCGGTTGCTTTTCCACGCGCGCAAAGACAAAAAAGGTATTTTTAGTCACCGTGTTTTCGGCCGGGCGCCGTCTCGCCAACTGTTGTAATAAAGCCAAGGCAATGAATTCTTCGCCCAGGACTCTTTTATTCGCCTCCTTGTTCCATGCGTGGCTAGGGGCGAGGAGAACAGGAAAAATGTCTGGTTTGTTGTATATATCTTGCTTAGAAAGCTCCTCATCCTTTTCCACACGGCAGGGGCGATTACTCCAGCGTTTTCACTGTCATTTCGCTGGTGTAATGCCCACTTCCCTACGACACTTCATTGATTATCATTTTTAGTTATGTAGACTTTAGATATGGACATGACTTATACTTATGTTGATTAGCATGATGTTTTGTGACTGGATGCATGTGGATTATGATTGATTTTGTTTTCGTGATGATCTACACCGACTCATGGACAGACTATCGATACCGATATTATTTTTATATGGATATGTCAGCATGTGTTCTAACATTGGATTTCTTCGCCATGATGAGTAGAATGTTGTTGTTGAATTTACATCACTCTAATTTTGGATAATGATGAAATGCATAATTAAGTTGTGATTTAGACCTAGAAATGATGATTGATTGAATTACGTATAGATGTTAATAAATTTTATGCATATGGTTATTTTGGATATTTTGACATGGCCGCAAGGCCGAAGGAGGTATTTTGTATTTTGCAGAAACACAACATGATCACAACCATGAGGGGGATTGGGACCAAACACAACAGGATGTTGGGTGGTTACAACATTTGGTCGTCAAGGCAACTAGTAAATTGTATTGTATTACCTTTATTCTTTTATGTGTTGAGAAAATTTCCATGTGGGGGAAATTTTCTAATGAGATCAAGGGGTAAGAATTTTATTACTTGTGTTATTTGATTTAGTAGGTGATTTCTTTTGTGAAGTCTTTTTGTTAAATTACTTTTGTTAAGTGTGTTGAGATTAATGTAATATCTTGTTTTAGTTTTTAAGCTTTGGGGGAAGTCAAGTGGGTGTAATAAATTTTGTTGGTTGGCTCCTTGAGCCATGTGTTTGTCTCTTGTATTGAATGCTTATTTTGAGTGTTGACCACTCCAAATCTCTTGAAAACTCGAATTTGAGTTTGAGGGCAATTTTGGGGGACTTGTGGGACAAGTTAAACTTGTCCCACACTTCCCAAAACCCCTTACCAACCATATCTATGGGTTGGGAATCCAAAAAGGGGATTATTTATTGTTTTGGGAAGTGAAATATGACTTGGAGTGCACTTTTTCTTCATTTTGCATTTATTTGTGCCTTAAGGCACATGGGAAGGGATGGATGTGGAAGAGAGTTGTCATTCAACCCAACCACCCATTTATGGTGTTTTGGGATTTGAGTTGACTAAAAGGAGGTGGTCTTGAGGATGTGTGATGTGGCATCCAACTAGGAGCCACATCACCCTCACTCTTCCTTTTGTCTATTTATTGAAACTTCCTTTATTGTGGAGGGGGTTGGAGTTTTTTTTGTGGAAAAATTCTTTTGTTATTTTGGGAGAGGAGAGATTTGGGTGAAAGAAAAAAAAGAGCTTGACTTGCATGCTTGGATTGCTTTGGAGGAGCTTGGAAAAAAAAAGCTTCTTGGTTTAGGCTTCTCCAATGGAGAGGTAGGAAAACTTCTCTTTTTTTGCTTTCTTTTGTTATTGCTTTGAGCTTAAAATTGAAGAAAATGCATGTTGTTGTTGTGTATTGTGAAAAATGGATAGAATGCTTATTGTGTAGTATAGGAGAGGTCTATGGGAATACTCATGAGGGAGGCAAAAGATTAGATGAGGATATTGTGGAGGGAGTTTGAGAGGGATACCCATCTTGGGTAAGAATGTTTACATTCTACCTTGTCTTTGAGGGAGCCATAAGAGGAGGGAGTCATAAGAGTATGGGAGGTAAAAGGGGTACTTGAGGGAGGCATAAGAGTCATAGGGGGCTTGTGTTTTATTGTGGAGGGTTTTGGATGGGCATCTCATCTCAATTGGGAGACATAAGGAAAACATTCCCATAGTTCCTTCTCTTGATTGGCTTGAATGAAAGCCTTTTGTGCAAAATATTGTGTTATTGTGTTTCCTTGTTGTTTTCTCTTTACCTTGAATGTTGTGAATGAAACTTGTATTGTGGAAGTAAGTATTGTTGCCTTGAGTTGAGACCACCCTTCATTGTGTTGTGTTTGGGGCTCGGGGTCAATGGAGGAGATTGCTTCTCTTCCCCATTGAATTTTGGTCGGGAGGAGAGTGTTGCCTCCCCCTATTTTGGTCAGGATGAACTACTGGAACTTGGAGCATGGATGAAGAGCACTTTGAGCTTGTGGAGACTCTTTCCATTACATTACCTACTTTACTTTGTTGCAAATTTGTAAGAGAAAGATTGTTGTATTATTTTGTTTTCATTCAAAAATAATGGACATTATAATCCATATCAGCATCAAGAGTCACATGGTCAATGTAACATTTTACTCAGTAAGATGCTTACATTATTGAAAGGATTGTAGATAATCAAGAAATGATGTGTACAAAAGGCTTGTGACAATTTTGTGAATATACTATTAGAGAGATGGGTTGTAAATACCTTCTTGTGAAATGTTTTTTTTTTAATTTATTTCATTGTTCAATCAAATGATATGTGTAGTAAAAGCTAGTTTTCCTTCGAGGATAGATAGCAATTAAGCACCATTACTTTTAAAATGGGTAATAAGTAGTCTAAATTTTACATTGTAATAAGAATTGCTTAATTGGGACTTGTTGCAAATCATGTCAACATTGTTTAAAGAAATGAAGTTTACTTGTTTTTATTTTGTATTCTATAGTTACCAAATCATGAGAGGGAAAGAGTTTAAGTAAATTTCTTTTTTTTAGTGTTTTTTATACACTTGTCAATATTTCCACCCATGATTTATTATTATTTGATAATATTAGTATTATTTTAATGCCCACATTGATGAGATTATTGTAGCAATAATGAGAAATATATTATAGAAAAAAATTTTTAGCATGTAATATTTTCATAATTAAAATATTTTAACAATGATAAGGTAGGTATTATTAAAATTTATAATTTTTAATAACTGCAAATTTCTTTTATATATATATCTTCAAAAAAATGCATTGTGCCATTTCCACATATATATATGTATATATATTTATAAACATATTTACGTATATTCGAATTTTAAAAGAAATATTAACAAAAGAAACAATGTTTTGGCTTTTATGCATTTGAAATGAATATAGATAAAAAGAAAAAAAAATGGGGGCGCGGCTCAGACATATACGTGCCGCGCCTATTTTTTTTTTGTGTTTTAATACGGATTGGGGTGGGGGACGGCGCCTCATCCCCACCCCATATGGGGGGATGGGGCGCGCCTCCCCCCCACATTAAACACTTGTCCCTCGCATCACCGTTATATAGCAAAACAAAACAAAAAAAAAAACTAAACGAAAAAACAATGCGCGGCCATACAAGGAAAACGCGGCTGTGTGTGTGTTCGGCCCTTACACGGCCCTTGTCATATATCCCTCTCTCCTTATATATATAAATACATATATATATATGTGTATATATATATATATATATATATATATATATATATATATATATATTTATATACACACTCACTCTTATCTCGCGCACCTGTGGTTTTTGGGCAAATCCAAAACAACCCAAACCAGTAAGGGCATTTACAAAGAATAACTCCTCCTTTAAGCTTCGAACAAAAAAAAAATTGTTGAGGAGAGTTCCCATGGTTGTGATGGCCTCCATGGATGGAGCTTCTTCCTCTTTCTCCTTTAACCTGCAAATAAAGAACAAAAGAAATGAGGGCTTTAGATGTAGGAAAGAAAATAAATAAAAAGAAAAAAATATACATAAGGAAATCCATAAGGATTTCTAGGGTTTCCTTGCCCAACCTAGATCTAAGGGTGGGAAGAGATTTGATCCAATGGTGGAGGTTATATCCTACACCACTTAAGTGATGGGTTCTTTTGGTGGGAATTAAAAGAATAAATAGAAATAGAAGGGGGGAAAGAATTTGGCAAAATAGTGTGTGTGCTTGACCCCCTTCAGCAAGCAATTAACCAATATAAGCTTATGACCTTGAGTTACAAGGTGTGAATCTTACATTATTATAATTTTGTTTTAAATAAAAGAAAAGGGGGTTTTAATCATTATAAGGGTCCTAATTTATTCCTCTCAGAATTCGACTCTAATCAAAAAAATTATTTCATAATTTTTTTCTCTCTCTAAACCTGCTTTCGCTTGGTCCTCATGCGAGTAGTTCTACTGGGCCTTACATTTTGGTATCGTAGCTAGGGGTTCAAGCTTGACCCTTGGGCACACGCAGAACACACGGCGCGTAAACATTTAACTTAGCACGAATCCGATTCTTTTAAAAAATATGAAACCACAATGTTAATAATTATAGAAAACAACAAATTTAGAAAACTCGACACAAGACCTAGAACAACGAACTAACTCTCGCCTTGATCATGTGGCAGAGGCACGGATTGGGCGAGGGGTCTCTTCATATAGACCTAGATATACCACCACCGTGAGCGCAGCCAGAGCAGCCTCTCCTACCTCGATCTCGCACACTCCAGATGTCAATGCCGCTATACGCGAGAGCCCTTGAGAGGACGACTTGCTGCAGACCTAGTTTGAGCCTTCGCAGATGCCTGCATCCCCGACATAGCCGAGGAGCATAGAGCAGAGAACTTCCGCGCAGAGTCTAGTAGGCAGAGTCACCACAAAGGGGATATGGGGACAGATCTCGTGACATGGGATAGGTCTCTGAGCCCTGCAGACAGAGAGGAGGAGCAGACAGAGAGGCCTAGGATTCATACTACATCAGCCGCAAACCATATCGTGGAGATCCTGCAAGCTGCGACCATCTCAGATTCGTGATATAGGAAGTTTTCAGCAGAGGCTTCGGTCTGTGAGCTTCGAACGGATGCTTCAAGCTCGTCTCTCAGTAGTAGCAACACAAAGCTCGTGTAGCGATTCACCTTCTAAGGGATGGAGCAGAGTCCGTGGAGGACCGAGGAGTGAAGCTCCATGTCGACTCGTAGACTCAAGCTACTCCGGGAGTTGTTTGAGGAGTGGTTCAGAGTAGGTATTTACCCAGAGGTTTATTCAAGAATGGGATAGATGAGTTTCATGACCTCCGTCGTGATCGATGACAAGAGCAGAGTATGAGAGTCGATTTCTGACCTACCCAAGACGCCGACTATATGCAGGATGAGCAGTGCACGGATTCACGTGGTCATCCGGGCCCGAACTTGATTTAGCCGGTGTAGTGTGCATTCATTGCGCCACAGACATTAAAGCAGAGGCCGTGGAGAAGGCCTATATTGCAGAGGAGACACGGGGAAGACACAAGAGCAGTTAGGCTGAGACAGAAGAGTTCAGAGCCGTATCCAGCATATGCAGGATAGTAGGTCGAAGGGGTCGCCTCCTCCTCCATGGGGTGGACAGAGTTCGTGGAAAGCTTCTTTTAGGCCACCACAAAGAAGAGCAGCAGAGACCCGCCCACCTTACCGACCTCCTCGTAGATTCGATGCACAGAGAGGACGTAGTATGGGGCCTCCTCCTAGGGGGTCCCATCATGACACAAGGTGCACCGAGAGCTCGGGCCAAGAGGAGCTCATTAGCGAGAGACCTCGCAGTCCATACCGGATAGTCGGGATCGGCATCTCGGTCATCTAGAGTACCACCTGGAGCCGCTCTCCACCGGAGAGGACCAGGTGGTCAGTTATGGTCATGTGTCGCTGGACATATTTGGAGAGATTGCCCACTTAACCCTACCAAGGGTAAGACACGAGCTCGAGCCTACCGTGGGAGATATGGCACGAGTCATCGATTTACGCAGCGGTCGAGAACCGCCAGCCGAGCATCGAGCACCGTGATTGAGACGACAAGTAGTATTGGTGGTATTTCCACCTCTATATTATTTGATTCTCGTTCTTCTCGATTCATTCATCGCACCATCCTTAGTAGAGCGTCAGAGGGTCAAAGGTGGCGCGCTTAGGCGTGGCCATAGTTGGGACGCTTGAGATGGCTTCGAGCCAAGATTTCGTAGACTCCTTAGTTAAGGAGTGTGTAGTGGATTCGGGACCCTTCACCACTACTTCGATCTTCGTATCCTTCCATTAGGATCTTATGGCGTCATTTTGGGTATGGATCGGTTGTCGGCTCACGCAGCTAGAGTGGACTGCTTACCATAAGACTATTGCTTGCACCGATGATCTTGGGGCGGAGTTAGTGATATCAAGGGTTAAGAGACCTGCTTATTCGCACCATCTCCGCTATGCAGCCTTAAGCTGTGTGTGTGCGATGCGGGGGCAGCAACAGATGTTACATTTAGCTTAGTGACAGATCAGAGGATGAGTCAGGGGGACCTTCCCTCGATGATCATCCCATCTTATCAGAGTTCGCCGATGTGTTTCTAGGGGAGCTACCGGGATTACCTCCCCCACGTGAGATCGACTTTCATATAGATCTAGTTTCTGCGCAGAGCCTATCTCACGAGCACCCTATCGGATGACTACACTGAGTTATGTGAGCTCAAGTTGCAGCTAGAGGGCCTTCTAGAGAAAGGCCTAATTTGTCCTAGTGTATCCCCTTGGGGTGCACCAGTTATCTTCGTGAAGAAGAAAGATGGATCTCTTCGGTTGTGCATTGATTACCGCACCAATAAAGTAACGATCAAGAATCGTTACCCCCTTCCACGCATTGATGATTTATTTGATCGATGAAGGGGGCTACGCCTTCTCTAAGATAGATCTTAAGTCGTGGTACCACTACCGTGATCATGGGAGTCGATATCCACAAGATAGCTTTCCGCACGAGATATGGCCACTACGAGTTCACAAAGTGGTACCTTTTGGTTCGACGAATGCCCCGCAGTTGTTTATGAGTTTGATGAATGGGGTATTCAGACCTTCCTTGATCGCTTCGTGCTCATCTTCCTTGGATGACATTTTGATTTACTCACGCACACGTGAGGAGCACGAGGAGCACCTTCGCCGTGTTCTTCAAAGTCTTCGCGAGCGCGCCTTTACGGAACTTGGAGAAGTGTGCGTTCTTTCAGACCGAGGTGCGATTTGGGCCACGTTATTTCGGGGAAGGTATCGCAGTTCGATCCTTCCAAGATTCGAGCCATCATGGATTGGCCAAAGACCTACCACTAGTGTGACCGAGGTGCGTAGTTTCATGGGACTAGCAGGATACTACAGGAGGTTTGTTCAGATTTTCCTAGATTACAGCACCCCATCACTTCTCTTCAAAGTGGAAAGGGAAGAAGTTTGTGTGGACAGATAGATGTGAGCAGCCTTCAAGACACCAAGGAGTGCCTTACGAGAGCACCTATCCTCGCAGCAAAGGCTGCCGATCCTCATGGAGAGTTTTTCGTATGCACAGATGCTTCCTCGCAGTGACTTGGAGGAGTGCTAATGCAGAGGGTAGGGTAGTTGCCTTCGAGTCTCGTAAACTCAAAGATTATGAGCTCAATTATCCGACCCATGACCTTGAGCTTGCAGCAGCAGTGCATGCTTTAGTACGGTGGAGAATTTTTCTTCTTGGCCGGAGATTTACACTCAGGATCGATCACTGAGTCTCGCCACCTCTTCACACAGCCCCAATCTCAACGCTCGTCGCCGGCTGATGGAGTTACTCGTGAGTATGACATGGAGATAGAGCATGTGAAAGGGAAGGAGAATGTGGTGGCAGATGCCTTGAGTAGACGGAGACATGTGGCTATGGCCACCTCAAAGGTACAGATTTGCGGAGTAGGATCTTGCAAAGAACTTCCTCAGATAGTTTCTACCTCTGCAGCCCAGAGTAGAGATCGAGTCTCGAGACCTCTCGAGGGAGGTTTGATGGATTTTCACTAGAGGTAGATGGTCTTCTCGCATACGAGGTCGGATATATGTTCCCGTGAGATGGAGGCTTGAGACATGACATTTTGACAGAGGCTCATCGTGCACCGTATTCACCCCATCCCGGGTGAAGAAGATGCACGCCACCTCGAGACAAATTGTATTTTGGAGAGGACTTCGGAGAGACATAGCTTCATTTGTATCCCACTGTTTAGAGTGCCAGAGGGTGAAGGCCGAGCATCAGCATCCAGCTGGCCTTCTCTATCCTCATGCCATACCAGAGTGGAAGTGGGACACCATTTCGATGGATTTCATTGTTGGGTTGCCGACGTCGAGATACCACCACGACGCCATCATGGTCACGGTGGATAAATTGACGAAGGTAGCTCACTTTTCTCTAGTGAAGACTACCTACACGGCTAGTGCAATAGCACGAGTATATCTTGATGAGATTGTCAGACACATGGGATACCGCAGAGATCATTTGCGATCACACCCTTTCAGACACCTCCCATTTCTGACCACCATGCAGTATGCCCTGGACGAGGATTAACTTCAAGATAGCTTATCACCCCGAGACAGATGGACAGACAGAGAGGGTGAATCATATTCGGAGGACATGCTCAGATGTACATGATGGATCATCAATGAGATGGGAGGAGTATTTGTATTCGGTGGAGTTTTCTACAATAATAGTTTCCAGAGTTCTATAGGCATGGCTCCTTTTCGCATTATATGGCGTAGAGTGCAGACACCTCTTAGTTGGGATAGGATCGAGGACAGTGGTTTCCTCGGGCCAGCTTTATTACAGGATATGGAGCAGAGGTTACCTTGATCGGATAGAGATGCAGGGAGGCACAGGATGTATGTAAGAAGTATGCAGACCAACATAGACAGATCGCAGTTTTGAGGTAGGCACGAAAGTGTTTCTTCGTGTCGACCGCATAAGAGCCCTATCCATTATGGAAAAGGTTCTAAGCTTGCTCCTAGGTTTGTGGGTCCCTTCGAGATCTTGGAGCGCCTCGGTCCCTCGCCTATCGCCTAAGACTCGCCACCTAGTTTATCACGCGGCCATGATGTATTTCACGTTTCGTGCTTAGAGATATGTTTTGATCCTTCTCATGTGCTAGATTGGGACTGACTGCATTGCAGTGCAGGATCGGGGCAGGTGTGATGGTGGAGCCCGTGCGCATTTTAGATCGCAGACCCTGGGCCTTCGCGGCAGAGAGATTGATCGTGTTCGGGTCCAATGGGACCGATACGATGAGACTCACTGCTACTGGGAGGATGCTTCATCATTGCGAGCCTCGGCCACACTTATTTCAAAGTGACTTCCAGAGGAAGTCTAGTCTAAGGGGGAGGGGGATGTAATGCCCACTTCCCTACGACACTTAGTTGATTATCATTTTGAGTTATGTAGACTTTAGATATGGACATGACTTATACTTATGTTGATTAGCATGATGTTTCAGTGACTGATGCATGTGGATTATGATTGGATTTTGTTTTCAAGATGATCTACACCGACTCATGGACAGACTATTAGATACCGATATTATTTTTATATGGATATATCGTATGTGTTCTAACATTGGATTTCTTCGCCATGATGAGTAGAATGTTGTTGTTGAATTTACATCACTCTAATTTTGGATAATGATGAAATGCATAATTAAGTTGTGATTTAGACCTAGAAATGATGATTGATCAATTACATATAGATGTTAATAAATTTCATGCATATGGTTATTTTGGATATTTTGACATGGCCGCAAGGCCAAGAGGTATTTTGTATTTTGCAGAAACACAACATGATCACAACCATGAGGGGGATCGGGGACCAAACACAACAGATGTTGGGTGGTTACAACATTTGGTCGTCAAGGCAACTAGTAAATTGTATTGTGTTACCCTTTTATTCTTTTATGTGTTGAGAAAATTTCCATGTGGGGGAAATTTTCTAATGTGACCAAGGGGGTAAGAATTTTATTACTTGTGTTATTTGATTTAGTAGGTGATTTCTTTTGTGAAGTCTTTTTGTTAAATTACTTTTGTTAAGTGTGTTTAGATTAATGTAATATCTTGTTTTAGTTTTTAAGCTTTGGGGGAAGTCAAGTGGGTGTAATAAATTTTGTTGGTTGGCTCCTTGAGCCATGTGTTTGTCTCTTGTGTTGAATGCTTATTTTGAGTGTCGACCACTCCAAATCTCTCAAAACTCGAATTTGAGTTTGAGGGCAATTTTGGGTGACTTCAGGGACAAGTTTGACTTGTGGGACAAGTTAAACTTGTCCCACACTTCCCAAAACCCCTTACCAACCATATCTATGGGTTGGGAATCCAAAAAGGGATTATTTATTGTTTTGGGAAGTGAAATATGACTTTGGAGTGCACTTTCTTCATTTTGCATTTATTTGTACCTTAAGGCACATGGGAAGGGATGGATGTGGAAGAGAGTTTTCATTCAACCCAACCACCCATTTATGGTGTTTTGGGATTTGAGTTGACTAAAAGGAGGTGGTCTTGAGGATGTGTGATGTGGCATCCAACTAGGAGCCACATCACCCTCACTCTTCCTTTTGTCTATTTATCAAACTTCCTTTATTGTGGAGGGGGTTGGAGTTTTTTTTGGAAAAATTCTTTTGTTATTTTGGGAGAGGAGAGATTTGGGTGAAAGAAAAAAAAAGAGAGCTTGACTTGCATGCTTGGATTGCTTTGGAGGAGCTTGGAAAAGCTTCTTGGTTTAGGCTTCTCCAATGGAGAGGTAGGAAAACTTCTCTTTTTTTTGCTTTCATTTATTGTTGCTTTGAGCTTAAAATTGAAGAAAATGCATGTTGTTGTTGTGTATTGTGAAAAATGGATAGAATGCTTTTGTGTAGTATAGAGAGGTCTATGGGAATACTCATAAGGGAGGCAAAAGAGTAGATTAGGATATTGTGGAGGGAGTTTGAGAGGGATGCCCATCTTGGGTAAGAATGTTTACATTCTACCTTGTCTTTGAGGGAGCCATAAGAGGAGGGAGGCATAAGAGTATGGGAGGTAAAAGGGGTACTTGAGGGAGGCATAAGAGTCATAGGGGCTTGTGTTTTATTGTGGAGGGTTTTGATGGGCATCTCATCTCAATTGGGAGGCATAAGGAAAACATTCCCATAGTTCCTTCTCTTGATTGGCTTGAATGAAAGCCTTTTTGTGCAAAATATTGTGTTATTGTGTTTCTTGTTGTTTTCTTTTACCTTGAATGTTGTGAATGAAACTTGTATTGTGGAAGCAAGTATTGTTGCTTTGAATTGAGACCACCCTTCATTGTGTTGTGTTTGGGGCTCGGGGTCAATGGAGGAGATTGCTTCTCTTCCCATTGAATTTTGGTCGGGAGGAGAGTGTTGCCTCTCCCCTATTTTGGTCAGGATGAACTACTTGGAACTCGGAGCATGGATGAAGAGCACTTTGAGCTTGTGGAGACTCTTTCCATTACCTTACATACTTTACTTTGTTGCAAATTTGTAAGAGAAAGATTGTTGTATTATTTTGTTTTCATTCAAAAATAATGGACATTATAATCCATATCGCATCAAGAGTCACATGGTCAATGTAACATTTTACTTGTAAGATGCTTACATTATTGAAAGGATTGTAAGATAATAAAGAAATGATGTGTACAAAAGGCTTGTGATAATTTTGTGAATATACTATTAGAGAGATGGGTCATGTAAATACCTTCTTGTGAAATGTTGTTTTTATTTCATTGTTCTAATCAAATGATATGTGTAGTAAAAGCTAGTTTCCTTCTTGTGGATAGATAGAAATTTGAAACACCATTACTTTTAATTTGGATAACAAGTAGTCTAAATATTACATTGTAATAAGAATTGCTTATTTGGGACTTGTTGCAAATTATGTCAACATTGTTTAAAGAAATGAAGTTTACTTGTTTCTATTTTGTATTCTATAGTTACCAAATCATGAGAGGAAAAGAGTTTAAGTATATTTCTTTTTTTTATACACTTGTCAAACATTTCCACCATGATTTATTATTATTTGATAATATTAGTATGATCATAATGCCCACATCAAGATGAGATTATCAGTAGAATAATGAGAAATATATTATAGAAAAAAAAATTTAGCATGTAATATTTTTCAATAATTAAAATATTTTAACAATGATAAGGTAGGTATTATTAAAATTTATAATTTTTATTAATCGCAAATTTCTTTTATATATATATTTCAAAAAAATGCATTGTGCCATTTCCACATATATATATGTATATATATATTATAAACATATTTATGTATATTCGAATTTTAAAAGAAATATTAACAAAAGAAACAATGTTTTGGCTTTTTATGCATTTGAAATGAATATAGATAAAAAGAAAAAAAAATGGGGGCCGCGGGCTTTTTTTTGTGTTTTAATACGGATTGGGGTGGGGGACGGCACCCCCCCCACCCCATATACCATATGGGTGGGGGATGGGGCGCGCGCTCTCCCCCACATTAAACACCGTCCCCTCGCGCTGCTTATACAACAAAACAAAACAAAAAAACTAAACGAAAAAACAATGCGCGGCCATACAAGGAAAATGCGGCTGTGTGTGTGTTCGGCCCTTACACGGCCATCGTCGTATATCTCCCTCTCTCCTTATATACATATAATACATATATATATATATATATATGTGTGTGTGTGTGTGTGTGTGTGTGTATATATATATATATATATATATATATATATATATATATATATATATATATATATATATATATATATGTATATATATATATATATATATATATATATTATATATACACTCACTCTTCTTATCTCTGCACCTTCAGGGTTTTGGGCAAATCCAAAACAACCCAAACCAGGGAAGATTTACAAAGAATAATTCCTCCTTTAAGCTCGAACAAAAAAAAAGATTTGTTGAGGAGAGTCCCCATGGCTGTGATGGCCTCCATGGATGGAGCTTCTTCCTCCTTCTCCCTTAGCCTACAAGCAAAAATAAAAATAAAAAGAGAAATGAGGGCTTTAGATGTAGGAAGAAAATAAATAAATGAAAAAAGAAATATACATAAGGAAATCCATAAGGATTTCTAGGGTTTCCTTGCCCAACCTAGATCTAAGGGTGGGGAGAGATTTTATCCAATGGTGGAGATTATATCCTACACCACTTAAGTGATGGGCTCTTTTGGTGGGAATTAAAAGAGAAAAAAAAAAAAAAATGTAGAAATAGAAGGGGGGGAGAATTTGGCAAAATAGTGTGTGCTTGACCCTCCTAGCAAGCAATTAACCAATATAAGCTTATGACCTTGAGTTACAAGGTGTGAATCTTACATTATTATAATTTTGTTTTAAATAAAAGAAAAGGGGGTTTTAATCATTATAAGGGTCCTAATTTATTCCTCTTGAATCCCGACTCTAATCAAAAAAAAAAATTATTTCATAATTTTTTTCTCTCTAAACCTCGTTTCGCTTTGGTCCTCATGCGAGTAGTAGTTCTACTGGCATTACTGCTGGTGTCTTCATCTTTCATCTTCCTCCCACCTACCCGCGCGCCGGACGGAAGAGGAGTGTCCACTCGAATGAGCAAGGTCGATCTCCAAAATCTAATTGATTAAATTGGGAGTGGCGGCCAGGTCATTGTCTTGCACGCAAGGTGAAGGCAATAATGGTGGTCGGGTGGTCAGGAGATCCACCGCCCCCAACCAAGGAGATTTAAGAATGGTTGAAAAATTTTCCCCCAGTTTGTCCCTCATTCATTTAATGTTCAGTTTTCAAATGTATGAATAGCATGTAGACACTATTTTCTTTTTTTTCAAAGTGATATGATTGAAAAAGGATATGCGGCTTGTATCTAGTGGTATTCTTGGGGCAGATCGATTGGCAAGGCTCGGTCTATTTCAGAGCTTGGTCGTGGGGTGGAAACCCAAGTGGTACAAAAAGATTGAACAATATTATAGGTTAAAACAAAACAAAATCTCCTTGTTCCCACCAAATGTGTTTCATATGTCCAAAGATCGCGCTGGCCAGGCGGGATCGAAAAGATGATTTTTTTACCTTTTCTATGCACGCATTAAATGATGCTAGTTACTTCTTTATTGATATATATTTGTGTCATTAGTTATACCAATAATTACTTTGAGTTTCCCAACCTTGTATGTTCAATGCATTTATAGATGAATCAAACTGAGAAATATGATGAAATGTATGGCCTCTTACAAATAAGAATAACTATTAATACTTCAAAGTTCAATCTTACCCTAGTACTTTTCTTTTGGAACTGGATGTAGTTATGAGAGCCATTGACCTCCTTTGATCACTCGGGGATAGTAACATCATTTCAAAATTTCTTTCTAAACATTGTAATTGTATGTATTCTTAATTCAAGATGGCATAAATAGCACAGAATGCAATCTTCGAACCTTTTAGTAACTACCAATACTTTTATCGGCAGGCAAGGACGTAGGTGTGTAGAAATAATTAAGTCGGGTATAAAAAAAAAAAAAAATTGTCGCATTTCGGGTTGTTCGCAATGGATGCGATGCGTCGTCTCCGTCGAGCGGCGTTACACTTTTGGTATCAGAGCGAGGGGTCAACACTTGGACCCTGGGCCAACTTCGAAACCCGAAAACCAGTTAGTAAAATTTAATCTCTGTGTTTTAAAATAAAAATAAAGTAATAAAATTCTTCAAATTGCTGAACTCGCCTAGTGGCGTTTTGTCGAACCTAGATAACTAAAAATGTTAAAAATTAAATGGATACTCTTATGAAATTCTGATGTAACATGAACTTGTTTTTCATTTAAAAATATGTTGTTGATGCATACTAACTTTTCTTTAGTTGTATGATGTGATAAAACCCGTAAGATTCTTCTTTGTTGGAATGATAAATTATAAGCTGCGATTCTTGTAGTTTAACATTAGTGGTTGTGTTCTGGGGTCAGGCATAGTAAATTAGAAGTTGTTTAGTCACCCAAAGCTTCCTTTTCTCTTAGTTGTTAGATGAGTTAGTTTTGGTCGCCACCATGGAAAACTAAATCCCCGTATGAGTAAGTGGATATTAGGCCTTGTGTCGTTTTGATCCAGACTTAGCGTATGCATTATTAAAACGCGGAGCTCGAGGCATAGTACTTCCTATTAGTGGCCATGAAGGGCTGCAAAGTGATTGTGATGTTGACTTTCTGTATTTTATATATTTGTAAACTGGTTTTATTTTATCAAGGACCAGCGTTTTATTTTATGATTTGATTGAGAAGCTCTAAGGCTCTTTTAGTAATTATATTTTTGTGAGATTTCAGACATTGCAATGCGGATGCTTATCCACTTTCCTTGATTTCCAATATTCCTTGGATTTTAATTTGATTGGTGACTCAGAGCTCGTTTATCTGTTGGCTACTTAGCTAAACGTTACGTGATTCCTTCTGCATGTTGTTGAGTTGGTTCTACACTGGTTGTATTGTGACATTTTGTCGTATGGGGGTACACCGTAGGTGCCTTGAATGTCTTCTTAGGTGCTTTAAGTTATGCCTCAGTTTTAGAAAGACGAAACCTTGAGTGTATCTAGGATCCTGGAGAGTTCGTTGTGTAGTGCTTTCTAGTTGGTAGCTTGATAGCGGTGTCAGTGACCCTCTTACAACCTAGTAAGAGATTTCATCCTCGCTAGAGTAGATGTGTTTAGTTATGGGCTTATGGATTGTGTTAGGATCGGATTGACTCTTGGTTGACTGTATATTTTAAGTGGATAAATGTTTGGTTGGTAGTGAAATCCCATCGATGGCATGCTAATTTGGATCATGGTTTCCTTATTTCTTTATAGAAGGTTTTGACTGATGAATTATATGTATCTTGGTAATTATGATTAGACGTAAGCCCATCCGGGAAATGTGATTAATTAAGTGTGCTTGTTTTTCCCTCTCATTGACCTATAAATAAATCTACCCTTGCCTTAAATTTGTATATTGTTATGAATAAAACTATATGACCTATTAGTCTTTGGATTACGTGGAGACACTTATGGATGTTGTTGGGTCTTTTTGTCCTTGCTCTAAGAGATGTTAGTTTGGTGGATCTTAATATTTTAATCTCGGTGGTGTTTATATTGTGTTTCTTCTTTTAAAACTATAACCCTTGGTCATAGAATCCGTGGTTGGATAGATTAGTCGATTGTCCTCTTACATTGATGATCTCTAATGGGAATGTGGAGTCCTTGGAGTAAGATTTGCATTGTCATCTTGTTTCTTGGTTGGTGGTATCTTGTGGAAATATAGGTGTTGATTTGAAAACTTTCCTTGTCTTATTATGCAAGTAAAATGTTTGAGCCTAAACAACAAACATTGTTAAACCTCATAAATTCGTAAAAGTAAATATGCCTCTTTAATGAGTCTTCCTTGTAAGTTCATTTGAAATTGGTAGAGGCCCACTAGAAATGTTTAATGATGCTTGTAATCCTTTGGAAAACCCTTGAAATATTGGCGTGGTACATATTGAATTATGGATTCCTAGTTCTTAGGAAATTAAAAATGTGTTTGCTATGTTGATTGTCTCTTGTTCCTATAGAATTAATAATGTGATGTGTTGATTCATATCTCTCTCCCATAAAAATAATAATGTGATTTGTTTGACTTTTGCTTTCCATTAAAACTTTAATTGTAAGATGACTCACCCAATTACTATAGAATTATAATTGAGAAGATTTGACCTTGAAACTTGAAAAATAAGTTGGGACATAGAAAAAGGAAAATGGTCCTTGAATTAGCCTCAGTAGATTTATAGAAGAAATATAAGCTAGGTAGAAGAATAGAAAGGAACCTTATCCATCTACCTTCCCTAGGAGTAAAAATAAATGTTGTTTCCACTTTTTGGAGTGGCAAGATATCATGCCACCTTAGTGGCACTCCTTATAATACAACTTGTGATATCATAATAAAAGAAATTCTTAATTAAGAAAACTTGTAAGGATTGTGTTTAACAAGCAAAACTATAACTTTGAACTTATTAAGTTAATTTATAAAACCAGTAAGATTTATGTATTGAGTGCAATGTATATTTGAATCTTTAGTTTTGTATCCTACCTAGATTTGTGAAACATCTTGTTGATGGTTATGTGTTCTAGTTGTGTAGTACTACTCCCTTGATCGTAGACATATGTAATTTTCCTTGTAGGAGTTTGGGTCGTCGTACCCTTGTTGCCTCGTAGCTCGACGAATGTGAGTTACGGCCTTCTAGGATTGGATCTTATATTTTCTTTTAAGAAAAGCAACCTCCTTGTGCGTTTTTTTAATCCTTAGTGACCTAGGTTATTGTAATTTTAAGGCAACATATGTTAAGGATATGACATAACTTTGGGAAGTCATTTTTTTTTTTTTTTTTTTAATTTTTTTATTTTCTTGTGACACCTTGTTGATGTTGCCCTTTTTGGGAAGAAAAGTGCAAGTTGTTTTGTAAGTTGTTGCTCGCTTTTGGTACGATGCACTTTGGATTGTAGTTGGACCCCCCTCTTGTTGCCTATTCTTCTATTCTAGCTCACCTGAGTGCCCTTTGGTGTTACGACTTATGCATGTGTTTCTCCTCATGATTAATTTGAGGTTGAGAAGGATTTGAGATAAATAAATCCCATGGTGTTATGTAGAGTGAGTGGTGCCTCTTTTATTGGTATGTTAGTTTCTAGTAGAAGTATTATCTAAATGTTTGACATTTCTAAATCAGGTCAGTGTTTTGTGTTCGATCTTGAATGTAAAATAAAGTTATAGAAACCTTATGGTCACGTTTTCCTTAGTATTACCATGAAAATTTGATTGTGCCCTCTTGAGTTATATAAGTGCTTCCCATGAATAGTTTTCTTAATTGTAAATGTTTTTGCTAATTCTGGTGTCTTCCTTGTTGTTAAACCTCACCACGTGTGATCTCCAAATTGTGATACCTTTGAGTACAAATGTTATTGTACTTGGTGGTTATTCTTGAGACTCCTCTGACCTTTTCATGTTGTGATGCTATGTTTTGTAGCTTGGTTGAGCGCGTAGAGTTACTCTATAGAATTTCATGTTTGTAACCCACCTCAAGAAAATTTAGAACTCATTCCTTGCAATCTTACTTCTTCTTGTTAAATTACATTGGACCAAACTCGAGTTCTGTAGATCCACACTTGTTTGAAGCAAATGAATTCCACAAAGGGTGTGATCCTATTTTCTCTTGCATTTTTTTTTTTTTTTTCTATCTCTTTCTCCTTGACTTCCAGGAGGAAGTCAAATCCAAGGGGAGGGGGATGTAATGCCCACTTCCCTTCGATACTAAATAAACCATGAGCATCTTTTCTAAATTGTTTACAATCGTAAACATGACTGCTGTAGCATGAAAATTAAAAGGTGTGGACACCAAGATTTATATTGTGCTTTGATTATTATTATTACCTTGACTCTATGTCATATTGTGGACCTTGATATTAATTTAAGGAGACGATGATGATGATCTAGAATAGTTACCTTGTTAAAGACTTATTGTTATGTCATTACTATTGTTGTATTGTTTAGGTTCTGGTCACTCTTTATTGGATCCCTAGACCTTGATATCGTAATAAAAAAAAAAAAATTAACATTTCTAGATAGAAATTGATACACTCATTTTACTTATTGGATAGACAGTACATACATGTTATACTTGCGACACGTTGTGACTATTGCAGTAAATTTATATGCTTGATTCCTAAATCAGTATTCGATGTTCTAACTGTTACTACTGTACGGATGTATTAGACATAAATTATGGGTATTTCTAGATGATTTTTGATGTTGTGATCTTAGTGCAAAGTGATGGATTGTTATAATCAAAATGTTAGAAAATTAAACAATTGGTGAATTAATTGATTCTAGCATTGGTTTAATTAGGTTGTTCAATGGTGTAAATTGTTATGTATACGTGCATGTGTTTTATTATTTCGACGTCACTAATATGGTCACGAGGCCAGAAGGTATTGTTAGATTTTGCAGGAAATTGATCACAACCATGAGGGGGATTGGGAACCAAACACAACAGATGTCGGGTGGTTACAACATTTGGTCGTCAAGGCAACTAGTGAATTGTGTTGTGTTACCTTTATTCTTTTTTATTGTATGTGTTAAGAAAATTTCCATGAGGGGAAATTTTCTAATGTGACCAAGGGGTAAGAATTTTAATTGTTTGTTTTAACTTGCTTTAGTAGGTGATTTCTTTTGTGATGTCTTGTTGTTAAATTACTTTTGTTAAGTATGTTTAGGATTAAATTAACATCTTGCTTTAAATTTTAAGTTTTGGAGGGAAGTCAAGTGGGTGTAATAAATTTTGATTGTTGGCTCCTTGAGCCTTGTGTGTCCTCTTGTTTTGAATGCTTGGTTTTGAGTGTTGACCACTCCATGTTCTTTGAATCTCGAATTTGAGATTGAGGGCAATTTTAGGGGACTTGTGGGACAAGTTAAACTTGTCCCACACTTCCCAAACCCCTTACCAACCATATCTATGGGTTGGAAATCCAAAAAGGGGATTATTTATTGTTTTGGGAAGGGAAATATGACTTTGGAGTGCACTTTTCCTCTTTTTGCATTTAATTGTGCCTTAAGGCACATGGGAAGGATGGATGTGGATTGAGATGTCATTCAACCCAACCACCCATTTATGGTGTTTTGGGATTTGAGTTGACTTAAGGGAGGTGTTCTTGAGGATGTGTGATGTGGCATCCTACAAGGAGCCACATCACCCTCACTCTTCCTCTTGTCTATTTATGGAAAATTTCCTCTCTTGTTGGGGGTTCTTTGGAGTTTTGTTTTTGTTTTGTTGAAGAGTTCTCTTTTGTTATTTTGGGAGAAAGAGAAAAAGAGAAGTGCTTGGACTTGCATGCTTGGATTGTTTTGGGAGGGAGCTTGGACAAGTTTCTTGGTTTAGGCTTCTCCAATGGAGAGGTAGGAAACCCTCTCCTTTGTTTTGCTTTCATGTTAATGTTGCTTCTATGCTAAAATTGTGAAAAATGCATGTTTACTTTGGTGTATTGTGAAAAATGGATGGAATGCTTATTGTGTAGTATAGGAGAGGTCTATGGGAATACTCATGAGGGAGGCATAAGAGTAGATTAGGATATTGTGGAGGGAGTTTGAGAGGGATGCCCATCTTGGGTAGGAATGTTTACATTCTACCTTGTCCTTGAGGGAGCCATAAGAGGAGGGAGGCATAAGAGTATGGGAGGAAAAAGGGGTACTTGAGGGAGGCATAAGAGTCATAGGGGCTTGTGTTTTATTGTGGAGGGTTTTGGATGGGCATCTCATCTCAATTGGGAGGCATAAGGAAAACATTCCCATAGTTCCTTCTCTTGTTGGCTTGGATGCAAGCCTTGTTGTGAAATGTTTGGTGTTATTTGTGTGTCTCTTTGTTTCTTCTATTTTTAGCTTTGAATGGTTGTGAAGAAATTGTATTGTGGAAGCAAGTTTTGTTGCCTTGAGTTGGAGACCACCCTTCATTGTGTTGTGTTTGGGGCTCGGGGGTCAATGGAGGAGATTGCTTCTCTTCTCCATTGAGATTTGGTTGGGAGGAGAGTGTTGCCTCTCCCCCTATCTTGGTTGTGATTTGAAACACTTGGAACATGGAGCATGGATGAGAACACTTTGGAGCACAAGAACCTTGTTGTTGACAATGTTAAAACATCATGTAATCAACCACCTTGAGTGGGGAAAGAAATGTAATATTGCCTTGTTTTCTTTAGCTTTCATTAATGCAATTTGTTTCACATGAAGTAGGATGTGTTGTAAAAGAAATGGAAGGAAAAGTTGCATTGAGATGATAGTATTTCTTACTTTAAAATTTATTGAAAAGTTGTTGAATTCTTTGGTGAAATATTGAAAGGAAATTACAAAAGAAAGTGTATTAAAATTTTGGTTTGGAAAACTTGAAAGTGATGAGTTGTAAAACTTGGAAAGATTGAGCATTATTCCTCATTTTATACTTGATGGAAGGGCTTAGATTTTCAAATGGTTTTTAGCAAGACAATGAAACATTTTAAGCTCTAACTCTCTTATGACCTTCTCCATCTATGCGCCCATTGTGAAATGATTGACAAATTGTATAAGGAAACAAATCAACTTGCAAAAAAAAATCCATGCAATGTCTATTCAAGTTGGCTAGAAATAAATTTTAATGCAAATGCTCTAAACTCATCAAGTTCGATGTACAACACTCCTTATTGTCTAACAAAAAGTACTAATAGTTGAATTCCTTCTTATTTAAATAATACTAAAACTAGCAAAATTATTATTAATAATAAATTATAACAAAATTAAAGTACCAATAAATATTATTTGTTATATATATATATATATATCTCAGCACACTATGCACTAACATATATGCAAAGAAACCACGTTCAATTAACAATGTCAATGAAATTATTGTGGCATGTAACATTGAAAGTCAAAATCCAGCCGACTCAATCCGGAAGATTTCATCTTCTACGTACGTGCGTGCAAGAACTAGCAAAACACAATAACTTAATCGCATTCGACATACTTGATCACGACGCGTTTTGCAAACGCGCCACTCATTCGAATCTTTCTGAATCAGTGATGATGACTGCTTTGGTCCACCGCCAACAGATGTCCCTCGCACACCATGTAAAATTTGAAGAGCTAAATCTGGAATGCCCATTTTTAAAAGTGCTCTGCTATTTCTAGAAGTTAGTGTAATCACATGACTCGAGTCACAGTTGGGAGGATGTTCACACGGTAGTAAGAAGCAGTTCTTCTGCGAGACAGAATTGATATCTTGAAGACTAATTCTGGCTGACAGTATTAATGTTATTCTTGCCATTTTTACATGCGCAAACCTACGTAGGAGGGGTACTTACAAAAATAAAACCATTTACACCTCTGCCTTTTCTGGTATGAAACAAATCCACCGCTAGGAGATTCTTCTCCACGCACTGGTCATTAGATCAGGATGGGAGTTGCTCTTGAAGGAGAAACCCGTTATTTGAGAATGCATTCGAATCTTGAATGATAATCACTTGATGATCGGTTGCTTTTCCACGCGCCAAAGCACAAAAAGGGATTGTTAGTCGTACGTGCTCGGCCGCTTTCGGGATCATTGTAACAGGCCAAGGCCATGAATTCCGCGCCCAGGACTCTTTTATTCACCTCCTTGTTCCATGCGCGGCCAGGGGCGAGGAGAACAGGGAAAAACGTCTGGTTTGTTGTATGTATCTTGCTTAGAAAGCTCCTCATCCTTTTCCACACGGCAGGGGCGATTACTCCAGCGTTTTCTACTGTCATTTCGGCTGGTGTCTTCATCTTTCATCTTCCTCCCACCTACCCACGCGGCCAGGACAGAAGAGGAGTGTCCAGTCGACTGAGCAAGGTCAGATCTCCAAAATCTAATTGATTAAATTGGGAGTGGCGGCCAGGCTGTTGTCTTGCACGCAAGGTGAAGGCATTAATGGTGGACGGGTGGTTGTGGAGATCCACCGCCCCCAACCAAGGAGATTTAAGAATGGTTGAAAATTTTTCCCCCAATTTTCCCTCATTCATTTAATGTTCAGTTTTCAAACGTATGAATAGCATGTAGACACTCGCTTTTCTTTTTCTCAAAGTGATATGATTGAAAAAGGATATGCGGCTTGTATCTAGTGGTATTCTTGGGGCAGATCGATTTGCAAGGCTTTGTCTATTTCAGAGCTTGGTCGTGGGGTGGAAACCCAAGTGGTACAAAAAGATTGAACAATATTATAGGTTAAAACAAAACAAAATCTCCTTGTTCCCACCAAATGTGTTTCATATGTCCAAAGATCGTGCTGGCCAGGTCGGGATCGAAAAGATGATTTTTTTACCTTTTCTATGCACGCATTAAATGATGCTAGTTACTTCTTTATTGATATATATTTGTGTCATTAGTTATACCAATAATTACTTTGAGTTTCCCATTGTATGTTCAATGCATTTATAGATGAATCACAAATCGAGAAATATGATGAAATGTATGGCCTCTTACAAATAAGAATAACTATTAATACTTCAAAGTTCAATCTTACCCTAGTACTTTTCTTTTGAACTGGATGTAGTTCGAGAGCCATTGACCTCCTTTGATCACTCGGGGATAGTAACATCATTTCAAAATTTCTTTCGAACATTGTAATTGTATGTATTCTTATTTCAAGATGGCATAAATAGCACAGAATGCAATCTTCGAACCTTTTAGTAACTACCAAGACTTTGATCGGCAGTGCAAGGACGTAGGTGTGTAGAAATAATTAAGTCGGGTATAAAAAAAAAAAAAAATTTGTCGCATTTCGGGTTGTTCGCAATGGATGCGCGTAGTCGTCATCGCTCGAGCGGTGTTACAATGTATATGTAGACGGATCATCTAGACTCCTTAGATTATTGTTTCTTGGATCACTTATTTTATAAAGGTGTCTATAGGAAATTGAAAAGTTCTAGTGAGTTCATAGAAATGCACCTCTTATTTTTTCTAATTTCACTACTATCTCATTCATATCTAGATGTTGTTGAGGCGATTCCCTTGTACACTCCAATGCAACTTGCAAAAATTGAGTAAGACATTCCAATACTATTGATATCTCTAATTCATTAGCATCCTCAAGCAAGTTGCTATCCACCTTTTCTATGATTTTATTTGGAAAATCCATGCCTACCCATTTTTGAAGATTGACGCCTTCAACAAACATGTTATCTGTCGGTTTTCTCCTCAACAACTCCAAGAGTAGAATTTCATAGCTATATACATCTCCTTTTGTTGAAAGCACTCCACCCAATCCATACTCTAACATACAATACAATGATTAGTGATTGTTAAGCCATTCTAGAGATTGATGCGGACTACAAAATCAGGCCGGTGAAAATATATATTGTAATAATGTAAAATATTTACCTCGGTGCAATGTAGCCCATAGATCCTTTGAGTGCATTTGTTGAAGTCAATGAATCCATACTAAAAAGTAGCTTGAAATGCCAAAATCTGCTATATAAGCAGTCATATCATCCCCTAATAGAACATTACTTGGTTTGAGATCACAATGAATCACTTTCACAAAGCAATAATGATGTAGATACGCCATTCCATTTGCTACCTCAATTGCTAATCTCAATCTGTCACTCAATTTTAATCTACATTCATCTGCTCCTGCAGGGTATAGCCATCTCTCCAAACTTCCATTTGACATGAATGGGAGAACTACTGCTTTAAAATTAATGTTAGAACATGCTGAAATGATTTTGATTACATTGCGGTGCCTAACCCTTTTTAGCACATTGCATTCTCTACTAAAACTTTGATGAGAATTTTCAACTTGCAAATTGAAAACTTTAACAGCAATATTTATACCATTCAGTATCCCTCTATAAACAGATCCAAAACTGCCAATTCCTAACAAATATGTGTCGCTAAACCCGCGAGTTGCAACTGAAAGCTCTTCATAGGAAATACTTGTTGGTCCTAGGTTGAGGACAACGTCAATGGCAGCTTGACTAGTATGTCTCCTTCTATAGGAAACTACTAATAATAACAAGGACATGATGAAGATTGTGATGCCAATCAAAAGAGGTACAATTAGCTTTTTGGAGATTAATAATTTCTTTCGTTTGGAATACGAGCATGGCTGCAATTTTATCCATGTGCCACAAAGACCAGGATTCCCCACAACTGTAGACTCACCAAGTGTTACAAAAACTCCTCCCTTTTGAACCTCTCCTGTTAACCTGTTTGAAGAGAGGTTGATATGTTGCAGCATTTTCATGTCTTTGAAAGCTATAGGGATTGTACCTGACAGATTATTTCTAGATAGATCAACGTCTTGAATATTCTTCAGAGTTGTGAGTGATGTTGGTATTAAGCCTTCAAATGCATTCCATGAAAGATTCAAATAGAGCAAATTTGTACAGCTTGATAGTGAGCCTGGAATTTCACCTGAGAAGTGATTGAAAGACACATCTATAGCTTGCACCATTACCATTTTGCTCATTTCTAAAAGAGAACCTTCTAATAAATTGTTGGAAATGTTGAAATAGAACTGGAGATTTCGAAGACCTGTGAATTCAGGAGGTATATTTCCACTCAGGCTGTTGTAAGACAAGTCCATCTTTTCCAAGGTTATGCAGCTACCTAGATTGGCAGGTATTTTCCTGACAGTTGATTGTGATCAAGAAGAAGTTCTGTTAGTTGTGGAAGATCGCCAAGACTTTCAGGAATTTTTCTGAAAGCATGTTTTCACTGAGTGATAGCAACCCAAGCCTTTTAGCCTGACCCAAACTCTTTGGAATTCTTCCATAAAAATTGTTTCTATCCAGATACAATCTTTCAAGATTTGGAGGTTGTCCTAGTAAGGATGGAATGGTTCCGTTGAGAAGATTGTCTGATAAATATAAGGAGGACAACTTTGTGAGGTTGCCGATGTCAATAGGTATGTTTCCCTCAATTTTATTAGAGCTCAAATCCAAAACGGACAGTACTCTTGATAACTGGCTGACTGAAGAGGGCAGGAGGCCAGTGAGATCGGTATTTGATAAACTGAGTTCTTCTAAATAGGAGCAATTTGTCAAGGCTGGTAGAATAGACACACCGCTACTTCCGCTCCCAAGAGGATTTTGGTCTAACCGAAGCAATTGAAGCTGGAGCAATTTACAAAACCCACCGGCACCGGGCCGCTCAGTCTCTTAAGTCTACCCGTTGGAGTAGACTACAATTAGAGAGGGAGGTTGGAATTTCTCGAGTGAGTGTGTTTCCCCATAAATACAATATCCGCAACTCTGATAGTTTGCCAAACTGCCAGGAATGTGGCCAGTCAAGTAGTTGGGAGCTAATGTCAAATTTTGGAGACGAGTACAATTGGAAAGAGCAACCGGGATCGGGCCTGTTAAGTTGTTTGAAGACAGAAGAAGCGTTTGCAGATCGGCCAATTTGGAAAGAGCAGCAGGAACACCACCGTGGAGTAAATTATCAGTCAATTCCAAAGCGGTTAAACAGGAAAGGTTTCCGACGAAAGATGGGATTGTACCTGTCAATTGGTTTGATCCTAACCTAATGACCTGTGATTGTGAAAGAAGGCCGAGCTCGGAGGAATGCTGCCGCTCAGATAGTTATGACTCATAAGGAGGACTTTCAAAGAACGGCAATCTCCTAACGTGGACGGAATGGAGCCTTCCAATTCATTTTTAGAGAGTTTAAGTACTTCAAGGAAAGAGATTCCCTATGAGAGGAGATATGGTGCCGACTAGAGCCATACCTGTGAGATTCAAGGAAACCACACGTTGGCTGAGAAAGGAGCAGATAACGCCAGTCCAATTGCAGGTGGTGTGATTGGGAGACCAGTCTTGCAGAGAATTGAATGGGTCGAGGGATATAGAATCCTTGAAAGCGAGAAGAGCATGTTGGTCAGAATAATGGGAGGAGCAAGCAGGCAGTGCAGAGAGAAACAAGAGTAAGAGAAAAACCGCCATCTTCAAGTAAGGAAAACCCAGAGTAAGGGAAATCCACATTCATTCAATACTTATATTTGTTTTGTGTCATAGGAAAGGGTATCGCTTGAAAGGTGAAATAACAAGGCAATAGCATGTGGGCGGTGGACAAGAGCCGTGCAATTTGTATTTTTGCTCTCCCTGTCTTCGTGTATACTTATATTTGTTTCTGACACGGCAAAGTTGAAATAACAAGGCAAAATCATTTGAGCTGTGCAGGCTTCGTAGTCAATTTTGGCCATTAACTTTTCACTTTCCTTGAAATTTCTATGCCTGCTTTTGAATAAAAGTAAAAGATATTGTACACACTAACCATTCTTCCTAGTTTTTCTCACGGATGATTATTTAGAAATTAATTTCTAATATTACAGCTTGTAATATGGAAAATCTTTTGTGGAGGCCAATTGGAAAAAAAATTCTCTTTTCTGAAAACATTTTGTGGAGATGAATGGTAAAAATATCCTTTCACCGTAAGCGACAAGGAAAATATTTTGTGGAGGTGAATTGGGAATCAGGCCTAGAATTTGACGGTCACCCTTGCTTGTCAAAAGGAAAATTCATGACGGTTTGGTCATATATCTACATTTCAATTTACGTTTTTAGTAATATTCTAAATTGTCAAAAAATCATAATTGATATACATCATTTTTAAAGAACTTTAGAATGATGAAATTATTACTTGTTTACATTTCAACCTTATGTATATGAAGTTATTACTGGTTTAAAATGTATATTGCCGATTTTATAACTAAAATCTTGTGCGTTGTGTCGTTGCAATTTTCAATAAAGTGCTCACTAATACAACCCCACAAGGAGCTCTAAGAGTTCAACAAGGTAAGAATTTGAAGCCCGCACCAATCTACATCTCATTGATCATCGGGGATAAGTTGGTGCATAATTGGATGATTGATTCGGAGCAAGCCGCTTAGTCATGCCCAAGTAAATAGATGATCAATGGGTTTTCGGTGATGAAGTCATTTCTAGAGGTGTGATGCGATAAGACGGGACAACGGTAAACTACACTTGGAGTAATCAAATGATTGAGCTTCACATTGCATGCATGTCCCAATGTCGGTTATTGACTTGCCACCACTCTTCACTCTATGCTTGTCAAGGGACTTCACTGCTAAAATAAGAGGCTACTTATCTACTTGATTGGTCACATATGTTATTCGAACCAAGTATGGAGCTAAGGCTATAATCGATCTGAGCCAATTGCAAATTTTCATATTGAGCCACATGTACCAAGTCCAATCAATGCAAATTGCTCCACTTTTGATCAAGAAGACTGTTTGGAGACCTATGAAGCATACACCAAAGGGGAAATATTCAATACTTGACTCTTGATGATTGGGCCAACAAAAGACATGTTTTTGACTCTTATAAGGAAATGGAGGAAGTTGAGCTAAGAGTCTATTTCCTACATGAAGAGAATACACCTCTCCCTAGCATCACCAAGGTAGATCAAAAAGGTGATAATGAGGTATGGCAACTATTTTCTGATGGCTCAAGGAGTAGGCAAGGTATTGGAGGAGGAGCCATGCTAGTTTCACCTCAAGGTATCAAATATTACTCAACTTTTTGTTTTCAATTTTCTTGCTCAAATAACACAGATGAGTACAAAGCTTTGATTCATGGGCTACATTGGATGAAAAAAGAGGCACTAAAAACTTACAAGTGTTCGAGGATAGTGAGTAAACCAAGTCCGAGGAAAAAATGCTGCCAAGAATGATCGTTTAAATAATTACAAGAATAGGGTATGGGATCTCATTGAAGATTTCAAAGCTTTTAATATCAATTCCATCCCGAGGAAGAAGAATGACGCAAAGAGAAAGCTTGCAGCAATTGCTGCAGTATTTGATATCATTGATAGTATAAAGAGAGATTAGGAACAACCTCATATAAAAGTGGTCGTAAGAAAACTGTTACAGATAATAATTCAAGCTGGCAAGTCTTTGAAAATGATCAGCAAATCAACAATTTTCTTGAAGAATAAGTTGAGTTCTCTGCTATAAACCAAAACAAGTTGAAACAACATTATGGTGATCAAGTGGTTTCTGCTAATGACGAATTTTTTTCCAAAAGGTCTTATGACTTTGGAGTCAATCTTCAACCCCAATGACCAGTTCCAAAATAAAAGCAATCATCCAAGTGAAGGGTGAAGACTCGGGGCCTATCTGAGTAGGTGAAGTTAAAGTGTTGCAAATTGGAAAAGTGAATACTTAGCAAGAGAAATCATATTTTATACAACTTTTTAAAGAGTTCCCTGATGTCTTTTCTTGGAATTACAAAGATTTGAGCGGTTTCAATCCAAAGTTAGCTCAACATACTATTGAGCTAGATTGAGAATACAAACCCATCAAAAAGAAGCAAAGGACGATGAATCCTCACATTGAACCTCTCATGAGGAAATAATTGAACAAGCTGATTAAGGCCAACATCTTATTTCCAATTAAGCATTCAAGCTGGGTTGCAAACTTAGTGCACAAATGCGGAAGAGAGAAACAAAGAAATCAAATTGTGTGTAGAATTCCATGACTTGAATATAGCTTCACTCAAAGATCATTATTCACTCCATTTAATGGATTAAATTTTATAGGTTGTAGCTATTTCAGAAAGGTTCTCATTGTTAGATGGTTATTTAGGCTACAAACAGATTATGGTGAAAGAAGAAGACTAGTTCAAGAAAAATTCCACCACAAAATGGGGCACCTATGCTTATATAAAGATGAAATTTGATTGTAAAATGCTGCAGCTACATTTCAACGAGAAATGTATATGGCATTCAAGGGGATGATCAAATAGATAGTGTTTGTCTATCTTAACGACATCACTGTCTTCTCTAAGAGTGTAGTAGACCATCTCTTTAACCTTAGACAAGTGTTTCAAAGATGCAGAAGGTTTGGAGTGTCTTTGAACCCAAAAAAATGTATTTTCTTATCACACAAAGGCAATTTGTTGGAAAAAATAGTGTCTAAGAAAGGATTAACCATTGATCTAGAAATATTTAAAGCCATCCTTACTCTTCCATTACCAAGCCACAAGAAGGCTCCCCAAAGCTTCTTTGGGAGAATTAATTTTTTTCACAGATTTGTGCCTGATTTTGCCACTTTGATGACATCATTAACAATGATGTTGAAGAAGATACTTACATTCAGATGGACAGTAGAAGGCAAAGAGAGTTTTGAAGCCATCAAGCATGTCATATCTCAAGCCCCAACTCTTATTAATCCAAATTTCTCCAAAGACTTCATGTTATATGATTTTGGGGGTTCAGATACAATCTCGACCATTTTGATGTAGTAGAATAAAGAAGGGTTAGAGATTCCCATATGATTCTTCAATCAAATCTTGGAAGACAATGAAGCAGGGTATTCTTTTATTAAAAAGGATGTCCTTTCCGTGATTAAAAGTTTGAAGAAGTTCAAACAACTAGTCTCAAACAACAAGATCCAATTGTTAGTGTCACATGCCGGAGTAAAGGATTTTCTCTTGAACAAAGATTTGAATGAGAAGAGAGCAAGTTGGATCACCCCTATAATGGAATATGACATTGAAATCAAAGTGACAAAGTTGGTTCGTGGCAAAACATTATGTGAGCAATTACTTCCAAACAATATGTTGAGTTGAGAGACGAAGAAGAAGTTGTCTTAGTCTTAAAAATGATCAAGAGTAACCAATTGATGATGTGCCTATATCATGTTGGACTCAAGACATGGTGCATTATCTCCAAACAGGTTTCCTCAGAATGAAACAAAACAAAGAGGTGATATTTCAGATTGTAGTCCATTTTGTATCTACTAATTGATGACATCTTGCTCAAGAAGAATGTAAATGGGGTATTATTAAGATGTGTCCCAAAAAATAAGATTGAGAAGGTATTGCATGAGTTTCATGATGGATAAGCGGGAGGCCACTTTGCTCTGTGAGTAACAACTCTCAAAATAATGAAAGTTGGGTACTATTGGTCCACAGAGGTTGTCGATTGCTACTCATGGATCAAAAAGTGCAAAAAGTGTGCATTTTTCACATGGAAGGAAAGGTTAACAATGTTGTCCCTTCATCCAATCTCAATGGATCATCCATTCATGTAATGGGGATTGGACTTCATTGGAGTTATCAATCCAAACTCGAGCCAAGGCCACAAATGGATACTCACGAAAACAGACTACTTCAGTAAATGGAATGAAGCGGTAACACTCAAGGAATCAAATGAATCTAGTATCTTGGATTTATATGAAGGGATAGTCATGAGATTTGGTGTGCCTACCACTTTCATATTATATAATGCATTGACATTTCTCGCACAAAAGAACACAAAATGGCATGTTAGAAATGAAATTTATCTTAACACTTCTTCTAATTATTACCCTCGAGGTACTCGCCAAGTAGAATCCATGAAACAAGACCCCGTTAAGAATCATAAGAAGAATTATTTATGAGAATAAGATAACCTGGAACACGAAGCTTGTAGTTCCCATACAAGCTTGTATACGAAAAGGAAACAATGCTACCTATATCACTTGAGTTTCGACATTAGAACTCATGAAATATCTATAACTAGTTGAGTTTGGACCTGTGGAAGCCGTGTACATGTAACTAATGGAGTTGGAAGAAACAAGAGAGCATGTAATACAAACCATGGAGAAAGCTCAAGTACTCGATCAAGAAATTTTTGACAAGAAATTCAAATCCAAGAGATTCCAAGAAGGAGACTTGGTATTGAACCGTACGCAGACCGAGTAAAACCAGAAAACATTCCAAATTTGATGCAATATGGAGTGGCACATGCATGATTGTCGAATGCAAGAGTAGAAATGATTTCGAATGGCCAAGTTGGATGGTGAGGAGATGTAAGTTCCAATTAATGGAATTTTCCTCAAGCACTACTACTCAAAGGATTTGACTAAATTTTATTTAAATGAGTTGGTTGGTTCTTTAAAACATTATGCGAGATAGGATAAATAGGAATGACATTACTTCATTGGAGCATTCATTAATAAAAATGACTTTTGGCGGAGGCAGAGGAAGAGTAAATCTAGGATTCAAAGGAAGAGGAAGAGGAAGAGGAAGAGGAAGAGGAAGAGTAAGAGCAAGAGGAAGAAACCATTTTCAAAGAGAAGAAAGAAAGAGTCTAGATCCAGGAGGAAGGAGAAATCAAAATTTCAGCTCAAGGGGATGCAATAACAATCAGGCATCACAAAGGTATGAAAAATCAAATGTGTAATGTTATTACTGCAAGAAGTATGGTCACTTTGCTAATGAATGTCAAAAGAAACAAGATGATATGAGCAAGCAAAATGCAAAATTTTCTGAAAGTAATTTAGGGTCTTTATTCATTACATGTGATGTAGCTCAGGAAATTTCTAGTAACATTTGGTTTCTAGATAGTGGTTGTAGTAATCACATGATTGGAAACAAAGAGTTGTTTGAAAATTTAGATACTTCAGTTAAATCAAAAATCAAATTGGGGAATGATAACATAGTTGACTTCATGGGAAAAGGTGCAATTAATGTGATAACAAAACTTGGTAAGAAGACTATTCCCGATGTTTATTTTGTACCTAGTTTAAAGCATAATCTCATAAATGTGTGACAACTTATTCGAAAGGGCTATAGAACTATTTTTGAGGATAATGTTTGCAGTATATTTGATATTTTCCCAATTAACATGGTAATTTCAAAATTTAAAATGATAAATAACATAATGTTTCCACTTCACATGAAAATTGAAATGATGGAGCAGATTGGAACAAGTTTCAAGTCATAAAGTCAACATCAAGCATGGGTATGGCATTTGAGGTATGGTCATCTAAACTTCAAAGGATTGTGTTTGTTGCAAAAAATGGAAATGGTAAGAAGTTTACCCCCTATTGAAGCACCATTGAGTTTATGTGAAATTTGTATTTTGGCTAAGCAACATAGAGAGAGTTTTATAAAAGAAATGTCATATAGAGCTTGGGCACCATTACAAATTATGCATATATATATATATATATATATATATATATATATATATATATATATATGTGTGTGTGTGTGTCTAATGAAAACACCATCATTAGGGGAGTAGTTATTTTGTAACATTCATTGATGATTATAGTAGAAAAATACTGAGTTATTTTCTCAAATATAAATCGAGGCATTCAGAAATTTTAAGGAATTCAAAGCATTGGTCGAGAAATAAAGTGGCCTATCCATCAAGGTATTGAGACAAGATAGAGGAGGAGAATACAAGTCAAATGATTTTTGGATTATTGTATATATCATGGAATAAATAAACATTTTACCACAAGATACACACCTCGAGAGAATGGTGTTGCGAGAAAAGAAAAAAGTGCAATAATGGAGATGGCAAGAAACATGTTGAAAGACAAGAATCTATCAAATGAATATTGGGCTAAAGCAAAAGAGCTTGTTCCATTTATATATTGAACAAGAGTCAACAAATATTGTTAGGAACATGATTCCACAACAAGCATGGAGTGGTAAACATCATAGTTTTTCTCATTTTAGAGTATTTGGGTGTATTGCATATGCACATGTACCTTAAGAAACAAGGAATAAATTGGATGATAAATGTGAAAAAAACATTTTTATTGGTTATGATGAACATTCTAAGGCATATAAGATGTTTAATCCTATAACCAAGGAAGTCATTGTAAGTAGAGATGTTGTATTGAAAGAAGAAGTATCTTGGGATGACAATATAGATAAGACAATTACAAGTATAACTACAATGCCATATGAAGACCAAACATGACACCGGTAAGATCAACCAGCTCGATACCAAACATGAGTCTGGTTACCTCGAATGCTGCTCGACACCAAACATGATCCGTAAATAGGGGTACATATTTTAGCTTACCCATGGACCCTTATAGGCACTACAATATTTTAAACTCCATCTATACTATCAACTTCAAATGAGAACGATGCAATGTAAATCAAACAACATACACACTACAAAAAAATTGATAATGAAGTTCGGCATTGCCTACTTCTTCGGGTTCATATGAACCGATTCATTACGCTTCTAAATGCAAACTAGTACAATGAAGCAATGAATCTAAATGTGGATACCAATGAACATGTCTATCTGATACCTAAATTAAAGTGGTATAGGGAATTCCTCCCTTTATGATCACATACCTAGCCAATTACATATGAATTTGAACAAGATAAATAAGGATGATTACGATCCAGTAGAATACTTTGAACTAGAAATATGAAGACTGGTAGCTCCAAGTCCGTTGGGTCTTATTAGAAATATGAAGACACACTACTCAGTCTACCGAGAAGTAGAAGCTTAGCTGTTGATGAACATTGCAAAAGTATATGTCTTCAATGATCTTCTAGGGATGAAAGACACTTCACGAAGACTCCGTTGACGCCAACACTAATGTGACTTCCATACATTGAAACGATGTCCATACACCTCCAAAATGGGAAGATAAATATATCACTAGGAGCGTAGGGAAATTTGGAGCATTTTCCCTTTTTACATATAAGGCCAATTTTGAGCCTAACTCCTTCTAAGAAGTGATATATGAAGTATACTCCTTATGGCCTATGGCCATCCAATAGAAAAATTTTCCCTTATACTTACTCACAAATAACCCTTATACGCCTTTATATAGGGTAGCTCCACTTGGTGCCATAATAAAATGACTTTTTTAGGGAGAAGTTACAAGTGGAGTTTTTAATTTCCATCTACATGTGGCAATACAATTTACACGCGGGGTTCAAAATAGCACTAGACTATTAAAATTTTCCACTGTTACATTTTTTTTAAAATAACATATAGCTATAAAATATTGCCACCGTAATTTTTAAATGGCTTATAAATAACTTATAACTATTAAGATAATCATTACCACCGTTTAGTTTAAATGTGGCATTTAACTTTACGATATAACCGCCACCCCACTAACTCCAAGTGGGTTTACCTTATAGCATGTGTTGTGCATTTGACCGGTCTTCTTAACCACCACTCATTCTTACCATGTTGGGCTCCACACTTGATACGTGGCATGGGCTATTAATATGGCCACTCCATTTTGAATGTGTCACTTCCATAGTGCCACGTGGGAGTCTTGGTTTGGCGGTGGAAGTATTTAGACCCACAAAAACTATGTTCCAGAACACATTAATTCTTATACCCTTATCTAGATGGTTGCATGCAATTGTTTTTTTTTTTGTTTTAAGTTATAAGGTTCCAAGGCTGTTAACCCCTAGTGTACGTTAAAATTTTCACCAATAGTCAATACTTTACAAAGGATGGCCCACGTCTAATTTAAAAGATTAAATATTCTTAATTTATCTCTAAGGATAATTACTTAAAATCAACTAGGAAGGTGCCATAAATTAATTTACTTGGTTAAATGTTTTTCTCCTCAAGTTAACATTCATACCCAAAAATGATTAACCTTATACTTAGTTAATTTAGTTCCATTATCTTAATATCTTTAATATACATTTCATTAATTTTCTAAAACATACTAGGAACTAAAATAATGACTTTGCACACCAAGGTATTTAACTGGCCCCATTCACCTATTTGCACATACTTTTAAATTAATTTAAAACACCCATAAAAATTCATTTCTATTTAACAATTATAGGGTTGATCCTCAACCCTTGGATCCATTCAATTGTGGCCACTAGATCTTAGGGCTCCATACTAACCCTAAAATCCTTATGAACTTTTGTTAAACTCATTTCTTTACCCTAGCCTCCTCATTTGGTCACTTTTCCTTTGTTTAATTTGTAGGTTGGAGAAATGGAAGCCAAGGGAGCAAGAAAGGAAGAACTATGGAAGAATTTACAAAAACAAGCTTAGTTTAGATTTGGATTAAATGTTTATTAGTGTAATGTCTCCCATTGAATATTGTAGAGGTTTCCACTCCAAATCTAGAGATGTTATAAAATCATTTTTATTTTGAGTTCCTTATTTGGGCCAAACCCTACCTCCATTAATATGTATGAGATTGAGCACTTTTAATTATCCATTTAAAGATTTACTTGCTTTGAACAAATGAAATTTTACCTTCATTTGTTTGCTGGAGGTTTCCTCTATAATTTTTTTTTTTGCACAAGCTTAAATTTTAGTTAGACCAAGCTAAAATTTGCGCGGGCATGGATTTGTGTTTTTCTCGCCGTTAGTGACAAACCACCGCCCAACGTAGATCAGCGGTCCCGGGACCACCACCCTACTTGGGAGACGATTCACGAACTGTAGCCTTGCCTAAGCGGTAGTTCTGAAACTGCCGCGTTGCCTGAGCGGTGGTTAAGAGACCACCACTCTACACGGCAGGTGGCGATCTTGTTCCTTAGAAACAAAACCTTCAAATCTGAGTTTTTTCAAAAAAATAAAAATCACTAGTGTTTTAAAAGTCATCCTGAACTTAAATTTATGTGCCTAAAGTTTCAAGTTGAAAGGTTTAATCCATCTATTGATTCCATAGTAAAATTACTCATTTTAAAGCATTTCCTATTTCAATAGTAACAAAAACAACTACAAGATAATTTTCATTTTGTTCAAAAAAATTTCTTTCAAGTCCGTAAGTAGAAATGAAACTAAATCTACTTCTAATGTTGTTTTTTTCCTTACTACAAAATGCATTATTTCAACATAATAATTTACTTAAAATTTATCGTGCATATTTCCATATCCACTACAACCATTTGTTCAAATAACTACTAACAACTTTGTTCCACATTCAAGGTTTCCAAGCATGCACTATTAGTATTTTACAACTTCTATGTTATTTCTTTCCTTTTTACAATATTATAACTTAAACAATTATAATGAACTTTCTTTTCCTTGAGCATAGCTCATTTCTTTTAATAAAAAGAACTTACTTTTTCACAATACAAAATATAACTAAACTTTTAAACATGATTTCCATTTTGATTCATTTCTTTACATACTACAATTTGAGGAGAAAGGAAATTATACAATTCCTCAATGAGCTTCCTTCAAAATAATAATAAAACTTGGTAAATGAAACTTACAATGCAACATTTCTTTTTAAAAAATACAATACTATAAGTCTTCCACCTTAAGTGGGAATAACAAGAATGTTTTCTCACAAGGAAGGATTTCTTTTGGAAATCAACAAATGCTCCAAGTTTCACATCACCAACGAGAGATCCACCATGTCTTCACTTGATCATAACAACAAACCTGGGGAGAGGAAACACTCTCCACCCAACCAATAATCCAATGAGGAGAAGAAGTTATCCTCCTCATTGGCCCCAGCCCCAACCACAATGCAATAAAATATGGATCCAACTCATGGCAACAATACAAATCTTCCACATCACAATACAAAGATTTCACAACCATACCAAAACACAATCAACACAAACTATAATCACAAGAAGGAAACTAACAAAATATACAAGGCTTCAGAATGCAAAGCCAATGGAGCAAGGATCTATGGGGAGATCACTTATGCCTCCCAATGGGAATTAGGTTCCCACCTTAAAACCCTCTAATATACATCCCAAAACCCCTAAACAACTCGTATGACTCCGTTAAGACCCTCTTATGACTCCCACATTCTCTTATGCCTCCCTACTATCTCTTATGTCTCCTTCATAAAAATAAGTAAGAAATGCAAGTATTTTATTGTCTAAGGTGGGGTACCGAACCCAACTCCCTCCAAACATGAAATAAACTCTTATGCCTCCCTACATATAAGATCCTCATAGCCCTCTCCTACACCACACTTAGGAAATCTACCCAAGAACTCAATCATCATACCAAACCACTCAATAACATACACATATACACAAATAAATGAAAAACATTTAAAGAAGAGTGTAGCTCTGGTAGAGCTTGATCCAAGAGTCACACACCAAGCTCCTTCAATCCCACTCCAACACCAACAAGCTCCAAAAAAATCCACAAGCACTCCAAAATTCTCCAACTCCAAAATACAAGTGCACACAAATGAAATGAAGTAACCCCAAACAAACAAAAGAACTAGCATAAATAGAAAAGGGAGAGAGGAGGGTGAGGTGGCTCCATGTAGGATGCCACATGACTTATCCTCAACTCCACCTCACAAGTCAAACCTCAACCCCAATGCACAATAAATTGGTAGTTGAGAGGAATGAAAAATCTCTTACACACACAATCTAAACCCACACCCCCTAAGGAAAAACTTTAAAACCCATGTAATAAAAGTGCAATAAATTCCACTTTTTGTCTTACAAAACATATAATGGCGTCTATTTCTGACCCCTAATCCACAGATAGGGTTGGTATAAGAAATTAATAGGTGTGTGACAAGTTTAACTTATCCTACAAGCCTCCAAAATTGACCCTTAAGGCCAAATCCAAATTTCCAAGAGGGGTAGAGTGTAGAGTGTATTGTACAACCCAACTTAAAACACAAAGACCAAAGACCCAACTACTCCATTAAATGACTCCCTTTTGTCACATCTACAAAATTACCCTAATAACATGATTAATTTATTAATCTAGACACAAATTAAATAATTAATAAAAGGGAAATACATCACTATAAATCACATACTAAAATTAAATAAAGAAAATATAAAAGAATAATACACAAGCCCTCTTGGCCATAATTGGAGGTAATCCCCATGGGAACCCCGTAACAACAATTCAAACACATACAACATAACACAAGTTGCCATAGTGACCATTGTTGAACCCATCTAGCATTCCGACGTGGTTGGTCTCCAATCCCCCTTTGATTGTTATGATATAAACGCTTGCAAAACACACAATACCTCCTTTGGCCTCGTGGCCACACTAAAACATCCACGGTAAAATATACATATATAAATCTACAATTATCCATACATAAATTAAATCATCTAGGCAATTAATGTTACTATTTTAAAATTCCAACAATATCACAATTTTATATTTCATCAATACCAATAAGATCACAAGATTAGTTCACTGTTAAATCCTACTCAATATGATGAAAATGTAAAATGTCAGAATAGATATAAATATGCCAAAAACACATCATCATCAATATAAAATGTCTCTAAGCACCCACACACATCATACTATGACTTGAAATCCAACGATAGTCTAAGTAGCTCTATCATCTAACGTCATGTTATATCAAAATGATACAATACTATCCATATATATAATCAACAGTATCGAAATCAAAATGTAATAAATGTCGAAAGGAAGTGGACACTACATCCCCCTCCCCTTAGACACTACTTCCTCCTAGAAGTCAGTGGAATAGATGTGGAAATTGGACTCGTAGCAATGTAGCATCCTCCCATATAGCGTTAGCCTCATCATACCTGTCCCACTAGACTTGAACCTGGTCAATCTCTCTGCCTCGAAGGCGAAGGGTCCTACACTATAAAATATAGATGGGATCCACCATCACCTGCCTCTGATCCTGCACCTGCAATGTGGTCCAATCTAATACATGAGAAGTATCAGAAATGTATCTCTTAGGTATAGAATTATGAAACACATCGTGGACGTGAGACAAGCTAGGTGGCAATGCTAGAGGGTAGGCCAAAGGTCTGATACGCTCCAAGATCTCAAAGGGACCCAAAAATTTGGGAGCAAGTTTAGATCCTTTTCTGTAATGGATAGGGCTCTTATGGGGCCTGACATGAAGAAACAACTTAATTCCCACCTCAAAACTATGATTTTTCCTATGTTGATCTGCATACTTCTTCTTCTTCCTATCATATGCCTCCTACAATCTCTTCCTGATCATAACAACCTACTACTCCATATCTTCTAATAAAGTTGGCCCAAGAGAAACCATTTCCTCCAACTTGTCCTAACTAAGAGTTGTCCTACACTCTCTACCATACAATGTCTAGAAAGGAGCCATGCCTATTGAACTCTAAAAACTATTGTTGTAAGAAAACTCTACTAGATACAAGTACTCCTCCCACCTCGATTGATGGTCCATGATGTACATCCTAAGCATGTCCTCCAAGATATGATTCACTCACTTAGTTTGTCCATTTGTCTCAAGGTGATAGGGTATGCTGAAATTGATCTTTATTTTGAGAGCACACTACATGGTAGTCCGTAAGTGGGAAGTGCACAAAGGATCATGGTCGTAAATGATCTTTTGCGGAATCCCGTGCAATCTGAAAATATCATCAAGATATACCCATGTCACTGCATTAGTTGTGTAGGTGGTATTCACCAGAGAAAAATGAGCCACTTTCGTCAATTTATCCACTATGACCATGATGCCATCGTGGTTGTATCTCGACGTCGGTAACCCAACTATAAAGTCCATAGAAATGGTGTCCCATTTCCACTCCGGTATGGCATGAGGGAAGAGGAGGCTAGATGGGTGCTGATGTTCAGCCTTCACCTTCTGAGACTCTAAATAGTGTGACATGAACTAAGCCACGTATCTCCATAGTCCCCTCCAATAGTACAACTATCTCAAGGTGGCATGCATATTCTTCACCCCAGGATGGGCTAAGTAAGGTGCATGATGACCCTCTGTCAAAATTTCCTGTCTCAAGAATCCATCTCTAGGAACATATATCTGACCTCTGTGCTTGAGAAGGCCATCTGTCTCTAATGAAAATCCATGAAATATCCCCTCAAGGGGTCTCTGAGACTCAATCTCTACTCTAGATGCAAGGTAGAAACTATCGTGAGGAACCTGCTGTAAAATCCTACTCGCAAGTCTCATACCCACCGAAGTAGCCATAGCCACATGTCCTCGTCTACTTAGGAGGTCTATAATTATGTTATCCTTCCCCTTCACATGCTCTATCTCCATTTCGTACTCACAAAGCAAATACATCCAACGCCACTGACAGGCGTTGAGATTGGGCTGCGTGAAGAGGTGACGAAGACTCAAGTGATCAATCTTGAGTGTAAATCTCCGGCCAAGAAGGAAGTGTCTCCACTATGCACCAAGGCATGTACAACTACTGCAAGGTCAAGATCATGAGTCAAATAATTGAGCTCATAATATTTGAGTTTGTGAGACTCAAATGCAACTACTTTGCCCTCCTACATTAGCACACCTCCAAGTCCTACCAAAGAATCATCTCGTGCAAACAAACAACTCGTCCCGAGGTTTTGGTACTACAAGAATAAGTGCTACCGTGAGGCATTCCTTTAGTTTCCTAAAGAGCTTCTCACATCTATCTGACCATAAAAACTTCTTCCCTTTCTGCTGAAGGGAAGTGATGGGGCGTAACCCGAGAAAATTCTTGTACAAATCTCATGTAGTATCCTGCCAAACCCATGAAGCTATGCACCTTGGTCACACTAGTGGGTGCTGGCCAATCCATAATAGCTTGCATCTTGGAAGGATCAACTACGATACCTTCCCTAGAAATGATGTGGCCCAAATACTACACCTCTTTCTGAAAGAATGCACACTTCTCTAGGTTTCCATAAAGTTACTGCTCACGAAGACACCAAAGAGCCTGGCGAAGGTGCCCCTCATGCTCCTCACGTGTACATGAGTATATCAGAATTTCCTCAAGGAATATGAACATAGAGTGCTCCAAAATGTCCTGAATACCCCAATCATCAAGCTCATGAACACTAAGGGGCATTCGTGGACCAAAAAGCACCGCTGTGAACTCGTAGTGCCCATATCTCGTATGGAAGGTGGTCTTATGAATTTCTTCCTCCATGATCCTCAGCTGATGATACCCTGACTTAAAATATATCTTGGAGAATATTGTGGCCCCCTTCATCTGATCAAATAAATCATCAATGCGTAGAAGGGGGTAACGATTCTTGATCGTTACTTCATTCAGCTGGCAGTAATCAATACAAAAATGTAGGGATCCATCCTTCTTCTTTACAAAAATCACTAGTGCACCCCAAGGGGATACACTAGGACGGATTAGGCCTTTCTCTAGAAGGCCCTCAAGCTACAACTTGAGCTCACAGAGCTCAGGGGTAGTCATCCGACAGGGTGCTCGTTAGATGGACTATGCACCTAGAACTAAATCTATGTGAAAATCTATCTCACGTGGCGGAGGTAACCCCAATAGTTTCCCTGGAAAGACATCAGCAAAATATCTCAAGATTTGATGGTCATCAAGAGATGGCCCACTAGACTCATCCTCAGATCTATCACTAACCGCAACAACTTACATATGGAAACCTCGTCGCACACACCGCTTAAGCTGCATAGCGGAGATGGTGCGGATGGAAACATACCTCCTTACTCCTGCTATCACCGACTCAACTCCTATATCATCTGTACATGAAATAGTCTTATGGTAACAATCCACTATGGCTCTGTGTGCAGACAACAAGTTCATGCCCAAGATGACTCCATATGAACCCAACAGAAGGATACGAAGATCCAGGGTAGTGGTGAAGGGTCCCAAATCCACTACACACTCTTTAACTAAGGATTTTGTAGAAATTTTGGCTCCAAAAACTATTTCAATGTCCCAAATAAGACCCTACCTAACTGTCACCAGCTGCTGAATGATCTACTAGGGATGGTGCAATAAATGAATCATACGAACCAAAAACAAACAATATAGAGGCGGGAATACCACCAATGCTACTTGTAATCTCTATCACAGTACTCTAGTGCTCATCCTGGTGGTTCTCGACCGCTACGTAGATCTGATGACTACATCCCATATCACCAACCGTAGGCTCTGAAATCTACACCTTACCCTTGTTACTATGGTTCTGTGGGCACTCTCTCCAATGATGTCCAATAACACCATAACCATAACAACTTCCTGGTCCTCTTCAATGAGATGCAGCTCCAACCAAGATACTCTATCGGTGTACGCATTTTACATCCTAATGATCTGGCTATGTAATGTTGAGGTCTCTGCTGACGAGATCCTACTAACTAAGCTCTTGGTGCACCTTGTGTCCTAATGGGACCCCTAGGAGGAAACCCCATACTCTGTCCCCTATCTGATAAGGTATGAATGGTGGATGAGTTTGCTTTCCGCCGAGGTGGCTACTTGTGGTGGCCTTAATGAAAATCGTGTACAACCATGTTTTCCACGAGGAGGAGGAGCTGACCCCCATGACTTGCTACACTACATTTACTAAATGCGGCTCCGCACTCTATCCCTATCCTGCTCCATCTTCCCCGTGTCTCCTATGAAATATAGGACTTCTCCATGGCCTTTGCTAAGGTTTGTGGGAAGTGAATGTGCACCGCACCACCCAAATCCAAATTTAGGCTCCTGATGAACTTGTGAATCCAGATCTTCTCATCCTGCATATAGTCGACATACTGGAGTAGGTCTAGAAATTGACTCTCATACTCAGCTACAGTCATAGATGCCTAAAAAGGTCATGGAACTCGTCTATCCTCTATTAAATAAACCCCCTTGATAAATACACAGTCCTAAACTGCTCCTCAAAGAGCTCCCAGGTAACTGTCTCTGAGTCAACATAGATATTCTTCTCCCCGGTCCTCCACCAGGCACCTGCTCCATCCCTCAGAAGATAGATCGTAACACGAGCTTTCGTGTTGCTAGTACAAGGGCAGAGCTTGAAGCATCCTCTCAAGCTCACCAACCAGGCCTCTACCTAAAAACCACCCGTATCTCTAGAATAGTGAGATAGACATAGCTTCAGATCTCCTTGATATGGTTTGCTCGATGAATGATGACCCCTAGGTTTCTCTGCATTCTCCTCCCTCTGCCTAGGGCTCCGTGATCTATCCATGTGTCCTGAAATATTGTCTCCATGTCCCTCTCGTGGTGAATCTACCTGCAGACGACTCCACGTGGGAGTTCTCTGCCCTATGCTCCTCGGGCGCTGTGTGAAGGAGATGCATGAGCCTCAACTGATGGCTCACTATCATGTCTAGCAAGTCATCCTCCTAAGGAACCTCCACGTATAACAACATTGACATCTTGAAGCGTCTGTAAAATATGAGATAGAATGACCGCTACAGCTTGATCTGGAGGTGAAAAATCAAATCTACGTGCAAGAACCCATCTTCTGGTCCGTGCCTCTTGCACAGAACAAGGAGAGATTTAGTTCATCATTCTCAATTTTTTTTTAGTTTTCTAGGTTTACTATATTATACAATTATAAGCCAATGTTTTTTCTAGGATTTTATTTTTTAAATATTTGCACTAGGTTAAAAGTTCATAGGTCTTGTGTTTTCTAGTGTGCTCAAGGGTCCAAGCTTTGAACCCACAAATCTGATACCAAGTGTAACACCCATAAAAATTATGTTCCAGAACACATTAAATCTTATACCCTTATCCGTAAGGTTGTGGATTTTTGTTTGTTTTAAGTTATAAGGTTACAAGGGTGTCAACCCCTAGTGTATATTAAATTAATTTTCACCAATAATCACTACTTTACAAAGGATGGACCAGGTTTAAGTTAAAAGATTTAATATTCTTAATTTATATCTAAGGTCAATTAATTAAAATAATTTAGGAAGTTTCCATAATTTAATTTACTTGGTTAAATGTTTTTCTCCTCCTTAAGTTAACATTCATACCCAAAAAGATTAACCTTATACTTAGTTACTTTAGTTCCATTATCTTAATAGCTTTAATGTCTATTTCATTAATTTTCTAAAACATACTAGGAACTAAAATAATGACTTTGCACACCAAGGTATTTAAATGGCCTCATTCACCCATTTGCACATACCTTTAAATTGATTTAAAACACCTATAAAAATTCATTTCTACCTAACAATTACAGGGTTGATCCTCAACCCTTGGATCCATTTAATTGTGGCCACTAGATCTTAGAGTTCCATACTAACCCTTAAATGCTTATGAACTCTTGTTAAACCAAATTATTTACCCTAGCTTCCTCATTTGGTCACTTTTCCTTTTTTATGGAGAAATGGAAGCCATGGGAGCAAGAGAGGAAGAACTATGGAGGAATTTACAAAAACAAGCTTAGTTTAGATTTGGATTAAAGGTTTATTGGTGTAATGTCTTCCATTGAATATTGTAGAGGTTTCCACTCCAAATCTGGAGTTGTTACAAAATTATTTTTATTTTGAGTTCCTTATTTGGGCCAAACCCTACCTCCATTAATATGTATGAGATTGAGCACTTTTAATTATCCATTTGAAGATTTACTTTCTTTGAACAAATGAAACTTTACCTTCATTTGCTTGCTGAAGGTTTCCTCTTTAATTTTTTTACAAGCTTAAATTTTAGTTAGACCAAGTTAAAATTTACACAGGCGCAGATTTGAGTTTTTCCTCCGTTAGTGATAGAACTACTGCCCAAAGCAAGTTGTCAGTCCTAGGACCGCCGCCCTACCTGGGTGACGATTCACGGACTGCCGCCTTGCCTAAGTAGAAGTTCTGAGACCGTCTCCTTGCCTGAGTGGTGGTTACGAGATCGCCATTCTGCACAGGGTGGTGATCCTATTCCTTAGAAACAGAACCTTCAAATCTGAGATTTTTCAAAAACAAAAATCACTAGAGTGTTTCAAAAGTCATCTTGAACTTAAATTTATGTGCCTAAAGTTTCAAGTTGAAAGGTTTAATCCATCTGTTGATTCCGTGGTAAAATTACTCATTTTAAAGCATTTCCTATTTCAAAAGTAACAACAACTACAAGATAATTTTCATTTTTTTCAACAAATTTTCTTTCAAGTCCAAAAGTTGAAATGAAACTAAATCTACTTCTAATGTTTTTGTTTTTCCTTACTACAAAACGCGTTATTTAAACATAATAATTTACTTAAAATTTATTGCATCTTTCCATTTCCACTACAACCATTTGTTCAAATAAATACTAACAAATTTGTTCCACATTCAAGGTTTCCAAGCATGCACTATTAGTATTTTACAACTTCTATGTTCTTTCTTTCCATTTTACAATACTATAACTTCAACAATGATAATGAACTTTCTTTTCCTTGAGCATAACTCATTTATTTTAATGCAAAGAACTTACTTTCTCACAATACAAAATATAACTAAAATTTTAAACATGATTTCCATTTTGATTCATTTCTTTACATACTACAATTTGAGGAGAAAGGAAATTATACAATTCCTCAATGAGCTTCCTTCAAAATAATAATAAAACTTGGTAAATGAAACTTACAATGCAACATTTAAAAAAAAAATACAATACTACAAGTCTTCCACCTTAAGTGGGAACAACAAGAAGGTTTTCTCACAAGAAAGGATTTAATTTGGACATCAACAAATGCTCCAAGTTTCACATCACCAACTAGAGCTCCACAATGTCTTCACTTGATCATAACAACAAAAATGGGGAGAGGTAACACTCTCCACCCAACCAATAATCCAATAAGGAGAAGAAGTTATCTTCCTCATTAGTCCCCGAGCCCCAACCACAATGTAATACAAGATGTATCCAACTCATGGAAACAATATAAAGCTTCCACATTACAATACAAATATTTCACAACCATACAAAAACACAATCAACACAAACTATAATCACAAGAAGGAAACTAACAAAATATACAAGACTTCAGAATGCAAAGCCAATGGAGCAAGGATCTATGGGGAGATCACTTATGCCTCCCAATGGGAATTAGGTGCCCACCTTAAAACCCTCCAATATACATTTCAAAACACTTACACAACTCTTATGCCTCCCTCAAGATCCTCTTATGCCTCCCACATTCTTTTATGCCTCCCTACCATCTCTTATGTCTCCCTCATAAAAACCAAGTAAGAAATGCAACCATTTTCTTGTCTAAGGTGGGAACCCAACCCAACTCCCCAAAAATGAAATAAAATCTTATGCCTTTGCTACATATAAGATCCCCATAGCCCTCTCTTACACCACACTTAGGAAATCTACCCAAGAACCCAACAAGCATACCAAAACACTTAATAACATACACATATACACAAATAAAAGAAAACATTTAAACAAGAGTGTAGCTCCTACATTTCCATGGTAGAGCTTGATCCAAGAGTCACACACCAAGCTTCTTCAAGCCCAAACAATCACCAACAAGCTCCAACAAATCCACAAGCACTCCAAAATCCTCTAACTCCAAAAATGCAAGAGCACAAAGAAATGAAGTAACCCCCAAACAAGCAAAAGAACTTGAATAAATAGAAAAGGGAGAGAGGAGGGTGAGGTGGTTCCATGTAGGATGCCACATCACTCATCCTCAACTTCACCTCACAAGTCAAACCTCAACCCCAATTCACAATAAATTGGTGGGTGAGAGGAATGACAAATTACTTACACACACAATCCAAGCCCACACCCCCTAAGGACAAACTTTAATTACAAGAAAAAAAGTGCAATAATATTTTACCTTTTTGTCTTCCCAAAACACATAATGGGGTATATGTTTGACCCCCCAACCCATAGGTAGGGTTGGTATAACAATTTAAGAGGTGTGTGACAAGTTTGACTCTTAATTGAGGAAAGTGTACCAAAGACAACAATTATTATGAATTCTTTAATATTAATTGAGGAAAGTGTACACTGTAGAACACATTTTCTCTCCATATGATTTTTTTGAGTTATTTAAATTTTTTTATATTTTTAATTGCTATTTTATTATATAGAACATAGTTTCTCTCCAAATGATTTTTTAGAGTTATTTAATTTTTTTTTGATATTTTCAATTGTTGTTTTATTATATAGTTAGATCTTGTTTTTAAATTAAAAATATGTGTATAAATACAAGAAAAAATATTTATATTATTAAATAATTATATTTAGATTAATTAATATAAATAACAAGTATTTACTTATAATATATTTTACAATATATGGTAATGAAAAATATTTTTTTCTAAAAAATATTCACATTAAATAATAAAATTATATTTGTGTCTTTCAAATGTAGACAATCCACATAAAGAATTATCTAAATGATATTCAAATTGGTTGTTAAATAGTAACAATTTTTATAAATATAATTTTACAACTAATTATTGTGGAAATCATATTGTAACTTTCACCTACAATTTTTATGTGGTAACGATAATTGTAGAAATAAATTGTTGAAATTGCCATAATATAACATTGAGGAGAGCATTTTTTTGTGAAGATTGTGGAATACTAACAAATACAAGAATTGTAGAAATGTTACAAAAATTAAGAAATGTAGACAATCTACAGTTTTAAAAATGGAGATTAACTATAATTTTTGAAAATTGTGGATTATCTATGATATAATGAATTGTCAAAAACTACAATAATATATCAAAATGCGGATTATCTATAATTCCAATGCCACAATTTTAATATTTGGCATACCATGTAACCACAAAAATATTGTTAAAAATTGTAGCAAAAGACCACATTTGTTGTAGTGTAATAACCACCATTTTGTTTGAATTTACTTTCTATTTATACATGTATATTTAATCAATAGCCATGTCTACCATACATATCATCAAATTAGTCAAAAATTGCATATTCTTCCCCCTTACACCTGCATAATTCCTCTTTTATGTTATGAATTGGGACGTAACATTTTTCTAAATGAACAGCTTGTAATTAGGAAAAAATTAATCTTTAACAAGGTAGCTATAGACAATTCCATCTAATTCTTGTTAAACAATGATAAGTTTTTGAAAGACTAACTTATTTTCTTTAGTATTATGATAGAAAGTGATATGTACATTGTGAACCTTACAAGTTGGTGGGAAACAAAGAGTATTAATTAGATAATATCGTCCATGAAGTATACAATGTTGAAAACAAGTTAAGTTATCTTCGAGATATATTTTAAATATTAAGGAAAAATGATTACAAATTTATCAATACAAGTAAACATTAAAACATAAACATAACTACATGTTATAATTTGATAACATTATTTGACTAAAATATCTCATAGTTTTATATTTTTAATTTAATTAGATTTAATTTTTAAATAGTGATATTATAATAGAATCCTTCCAACTCTATTTTGTTAATCAAGAATTGTCTTATTGAAACAAACCATATTCAATTTTGTTCTTTTTTTTTTGTAAATAAGAAAAATAATTTAGAAACGTGACAAATTAATAATCGCCTTTTTTCTCAAACTTTATTTGTAATATGTATTTAATCAACAACCATGTCTAACTTACATATCATGAAATTAGACAAAAATTAGATATACTCCCCTTCCATCTTCTCAATTGAACATAACATTACACATTATCCTTACATAAGTTCTCAAGATTTGTATAGAAAGAATAAAATATTATTATTAGATGTAAGAGATTATTGATTGGTATAAACACGTAGGATGTAGATGTGGAACGATTACCACATCTTTCTCAATTAGTGTTCCTTGAATAACTTATTTTGTCAAGATGTCTATAGACAACTGAAAATATCTACATTCAATGAAAAGCACCTCTTATTTTTGCAGCCGCACTACTATCTCATTCATATCGGACGTTGTTGAGGAAATTCCCTTGTACAATCCAAACCAACTCGTAGAATTTGAGTAAGATGTCCCAATAGTATTGATAGCTCTAATTCATTAACATCTCTAAGCAAGTTGTTATCGACTTTTTCTATGATTTTATTTGGAAAATCCATGCCAACCCATTTTTGAAGATTGATCCTTCAACAAACATGTGATCTATTGGTCTCCTCCTCGTCAACAATTCCAATAGTAGAATACCATAGCTATATACATCTCCTTTTGTTGAAAGCATTCCACCCAATCCATACTCTATAATAAAATACAATGATTAGTAATTATTGTTAATCCATTTTAGAAATTGATGAAAACTATAAAATTAAATGCCAATGACAATGCATATCACAATAATGCAAAATATATACCTGGTGCAATGTATCCCACTGATCCTTTGAGTGCATTTGTTGAAGTCAATGCATCCATTGAGTTTCTGAAAAGTAGTTTGGAAATGCCAAAATCTGCTATATATGCAGTCATATCATCCCCTAATAGCACATTATTGGGTTTAAGGTCACAATGAATCACTTACTCAAAGCAATAATGATGTAGATATGCCATTCCATGTGCTATCTCAATTGCTAATCTTAATCTGTCATTCAAACTTAGTCTACATTCATCTGCTCCTCGAGGGTATAGCCATCTCTCCAGACTTCCATTTGACATGAATGGGAGAACTAATGCTTTGAAATTAATGTTGGAACATGCTGAAATAATTTTGATCACATTGCGGTGCCTAACCCTTTTTAGCACATTACATTCTCTACTAAAACTTTCGTGAAAATTTTCAGCTTGCAAATTGAAAACTTTAACAGCAATATTTATACCATTCAAAATCCCTCTATAAACAGATCCAAAACTGCCAGTTCCTAACAATTTGGTGTCGCTAAACCCATGAGTTGCATTTACAAGTTCATCATAGGAAATTCTTGTTGGTCCTAGGTTGAGGACAAGGTTAGTAACAGTCTCACTAGTAAGTCTCCTTCTCCTTCTATAGCAAACTACTAACAATAAACAAGACATGATGAAGATTGTGATGCCAATCAAAAGAGGTACCATTACCTTTTTGGAGATTGATAATCTTGTGTGTTTGGAATAAAAGCATGGCTGTAATTTTATCCATGTGCCACAAAGACCAGGATTACCCATAACTGCAGACTCATCAAGTGTATAAAAAACACCTCCCTCCGGAACCTCTCCTATTAACCTATTTGAAGAGAGATTGATATGTTGAAGCATTTTCATGTCTTTGAAAGCTTTAGGGATTGTACCTGATAAATTATTGCTAGAAAGATCAATGTCCTGAATATTCTTCAGTCTTGTGAGTGATGTTGGTATTGAGCCTTCAAATGCATTCCAAGAAAGATTCAAATATTGCAAATTTGTGCAACTTGATAATGTACCTGGAATTTCACCTGAGAAGTGATTGAGAGACACATCTATGGCTTGGACCATTGCCATTTTGCTCAATTCTACAAGAGAACCTTGTAGTGAATTGGTGGAAATGTTGAAATAGAACTGGATATTTTGAAGACCTGTGAATTCGAGAGGTATATTTCCTCTTAGCATGTTGTAAGACAAGTCCACCTTCTCCAAAGTTATGCATCTCCCTAAACTGGCAGGTATTTTCCCTGACAGTTGATTGTGATCAAGAAGAAGCTGTCTTAGCTGTGGAAGATCGCCAAGACTGTATGGAATTTGCCCTGAAAGTATGTTATCACTGAGTGACAACAACCCAAGCGTTTTAACCTGACCCAAACTTATTGGAATTGTTCCATATAAGTTGTTTTTGTGGAGATCCAATCTTTCAAGATTTGGGATTTGTCCGAGCGTGGATGGGATGGTCCCATTAAAACCATTGTCATATAAGCCTAAGAATGCCAACTTTGTGAGGTTGCCAATGTCACTTGGTATGTTGCCCTGAAATTTATTAGACCCCAACGACAAAAATGAAAGTTGGCTTGATAGGCGGCCAACTGAAGAGGGCAAGATGCCAGTGAGATCATTAATAGACAAATCTATATGTTCTAAATAGGAGCAATTAGTCAAGGCTGTTAGAACAGAAAACTCGCTACTTCCACTCACAAGATGATTTTTCCATAATTTGAGCTTGCGAAGGTTGCGCAATTTACCAAACTCCATGGGCACTGTGCCCCTCAATTGGTTAATTTCTAACACAAGCAGTTCCAGGAGAGTGCAATTAGAGAGAGAGCTTGGGATTTCTCCAGTGAGTTGGTTTCCCCATAAAAAAAGTTGTTTCAACTCCGACAGTTTGCCAGCTGGGAGGGAATGGTGCCGCTCAGACTGTTATTAGACAGAGTCAGAGTTTGCAAAGATCGGCAGTCTCCTAAGGTGGACGGAATGTGGCCTTCCAATTTATTAAACGACAGCCTGAGCTTTCTCAATCGAAAAAGCGAAGCCAACTGAGGTGGAATTTGGCCGTGGAAGCTGTTATTCTTGAGAACAAGCACTTTAAGGAAAGAGAGGTTCCCAAGGAAAGGGGAGATGGGGCCGACTAAAGACATACCTGTGAGATTGAGGGAAACCACACGCGGTCTGCGAGAAGAGCAGAGAACGCCAGTCCAATTGCAGGTGTTGTGATTGGGAGACCAATCCTGCAGAGAATTGAATGGGTCGAGGGAAATGGAATCCCTGAAAGAGAGAAGAGCATGTTGGTCAGAATGATAAGAAGGAGAAAAATGTGAGACGTGAGCAGGCAATGCAGAGAGAAACAGCAATATAGTCAGGAGAAATATAGTCTTCTTCATCTCGGCGCTTGTGTTGCAGTGGAGCAAAGAACAAACAAAGGCGAGAGAAATATAGTCCTCACAAGTCGACAACGCATGAAACCGTACGTGGTCGGTGAACAGTGAAAACAGTCTACTTCCTGTGAATTTTCTGAGGGGAGGAGACATTAATGAGAAACGAGCTGTCAAACATTGATGAAATTTGCATTGTACAAACAAGTTATTCTTCCATTGAACTAATGGTATAATGCTACGTGTGTTTCACTTTACCCTGTGAATAGATTGAAATTAGAAATACAATGAATATGATCTTTTTAAGGTCAAGGTCAAGCACCATTTGTATGTAAAAAGACATCAATAAGAAATACAATGAATATGATCTTTTAAGGTCAAGGTCAAGCACCATTTGTATGTAAAAAGACATCACTAAGAATATTTGTCAAACTTTATTTTATTGTACAGTAAATTATTCTTTCACTTATCTTTACGTTTTTAAGGAGTTTCAACATTATAATGATTGATGGATTATAACAAATATAATTTCAATGTGAAGGTGGAGGTGGAACACCTTTTTCTATTAACCTTTGTATAGGGAAAAAATGGTTTACCAAGAATATTTACAAAATATTATTTCATTGTCTAAACTAGCAATCGTATGTGAAATGTACGATGGAAACGCCGAAGGGGATATATTGAAGAATTCAAAATGGAGTGAGATAATTAATGGGAGAGGAAGAGGGGCGAACAAGAAGGGGTATGAGGGTAGAGAATTACAAGGGCATGGAAGTTGGAATGGGGAGGTAATTCAAAAATCCACCCTCAAACATCCACATGAAATTGCTTGGAATCATTCAAAGTTAAAAAGGCGGGTTGTGTAAGATGTTGATGCAACTCTGTGTGGAGATATTTCATAATGTAAGGAGTGGTCGAACAATAATGGTGAAGTAAAAATTGTTTACAATTTCATCTCTTACATTTATTGGGTAGTTAACATAGATGTAAATGCAAGGGGAATTCAAGGACATGTTTCATGAGACACAATAGAGACAGGAAGATATGGAGTTGACCTAACATCGAAAGGCAGCGAAATACACACATGTATACTGGATTAGGGTTTCTCTCTTGCTATGAGGACAACAAAAAGGTTATTCCTTAGCAACAATCGTGATGGTTTCATATGTTGACAACCATTACCGCCAATGATACACCAAGTAAAGCAAAAACATTCCCGCAAACCAGAATACAACATATGTTGCTCATTATTTGTAGCACGAGAATAAATGGTGCCCATCTCCTTTATGAAAATTGAAAGGGTAGGGGTCGAGGAATGTAGCATGGAGGAGAGAAGGAAAGTAAGAAATTAGCATGGAGGAGGAAAATTAACTACGTGCAAGCCCTACACCTATTCGATGGCTCAGAATAATCCTCCCCAAAAATTATCTTGTATACAAATTTTTTATCCTTTCTTTCTAGTTGTGAACTTAAGGAATTGTACGATAATCAGCGGTTTTAAAAAACCATCATAATTGAGGCCATCAAGCCATCAAACATATCGGTGAAAAGGTAGATTTGATCTGTCAATTAAGTTTGCTAATTTCTTTTATTTGATGGCACAAATGATTTTGATTGGACAATGTTTAATTTGATAGGTAAGACGTAGACATAAAAGGGATATTTGAAATTAAAGGTGGATGTAAAATACTTGCATGTCTCACACTTATTCCACATAGCAAATTGTTCCTACCCAAATAATATTTGTCATTTGTGTTCTAAGTATTTGTCTCAAACTCGTGCACAATATTCACGTGAGTGAAATGCGAGATAAAAGGGGCCAAAATTAAAATTTGGCGAGTATTCAGTAGGGGCTAGGTTTGAAACCCAACCACACTTGTTGCTTCTTGTAACACTTTGCAAGCATGCTTTGTAGTTTCAAGGTCGAGTAATTACTAAAAAAATAGGAGATTTAGGAACACTCATCAATAATTGAGCCCCTTCAAGGAATGGAAGTATGAACTACACAAATATTTTATCCATCGATTGATATTCTCTATTTTTTATTTCACCTTTTTATGGTGTAAAGTTTTTGAGTGGACAAAATTAAAACACTTGTTGATATGGAATTTAATATACTAAATGTGATAGATCAATTTACTTCTATTAGAAATATTTGAGGAGTGACAAATATGGGAAGATATTTCCACATGTATATAGGGCCTATTAAAATCTATTTTCTACCAAGGAGAAAATAAGGAGGTAATTTTTTGAGCGGGGATATGATTAAATAATTATTGAGTAACATGTGTCCACGAAAAAAAAAAATAGAAAAATACATTGTAGGATGAACAATCTTAATCACTTGTGATAGTGAAAGAATGTGTTATAGGGGTGTTGATAAAAATGACAATGGGGGCATTGTTCTTGAGGGGTCGCTTAGTCAAAGCACAATGTTGTTTCCAATTATTTCATGTCTTCTTCTGTCAACATGTCTTCTTTTCATCAATGTCAGCAAGTGACAACATGATATCATGTAAGGTGATTAGGACTTTCATTTCTCCATCAATTAAAAATGTGCACATAGATGGAAGAGATTAATTCAAGATTGTTGATATGGACGAAGGTGTGGAAATAGACGATCATATAAACCAAAAATACACTCTATAAATTAGCTCCATATTTCTAAGTGTGCAAACACTTTTAACATAATACTTTCACAAATAAATGATCACCAACAACCAATCTCAGATTATTTTGAAATCTCTTACACGTTCAATGCGTATTCGTCATAGTTCCATTATTAATGTTTAGCAAAAGAATGAAACAAAATCTTCCAAGAAAACCCCCATTTAGCCTCTGAATAATTAATTAAACTCAAATCTAAAATAGTACGTTCCAGAAGCAAACCATTTCACCTTTCCGAACCTTCAGTCACCAGATTGGTCTACTATTACCAGAATATTTTTGTTGCATAGCTCTCCCTATAAATTCTTCTGAATGGCAGGGTTAAAACCGAGCTGGACTTTCGCTATAGGAAAAATAAATAAATTGTAGTCTATCCCACAAAATTATGTATTTCTGTAGAAATTTGAAATTCAATTAAGAGTGTATTATGGAAAAGAGAGGAGGAGAGGATGTGGGAATCGACTTGGGGACTACATACATCCACATAGGTGTGTGACAACATGAAAGCGTAGAGATTATTGTGAAGGACTAGGACCACCGAATGACACCATCTTACGTGGCCTTCACTGCCAGTCTGACACTGAGTGCCAGCTCATTGTCGACACCACCAAAAGCCAGGTGGCCATGAATTCTAGCAACACGTTCTCCGATGCCAATCGACTCATCATTTCTGTTCCTTCCGTGCAAAGCAACATGAAGCTCTGGCCTTTGAAGGTCGTTAACAGCCAACAATGAAAGTTCAATTCAAGGACTATTTGTGGCGGAGGAGATATCGTCCAAACTGGTAGTGTGCTTAGAAAATTTCAAGATAATCAAAATGGAAACCTTCTAAGGCACATCAACATATATTGTTACATGAAACCTTTCTAGAACAAGAATAACTCCAGCCAGCTCTGCAACAAAGACATTGACAGTGTCCTTGGTGTTATGTTCAATCATGAAAAATAGTTAGGGACCATGAAACAAAGTTCTCTCCTTTAAATTTACTGAATATACTGCTTCAAATTCCTTGTAATGAGCTAAAACAGAAATTATTTTGTTTCTGCATTTTTTGCAGATGGGGGTTGGCCAATTAAATGTTTCACATAAGTAGATATTTCTCTTTCAATAAACGTGTTATTTAGTTTACAGTGATGGAGAGGATCTTAAATTTAATTAGTTGGCTCACGGCTAGCCACTAGGTTTATGCACATCAGACTATTCATCCTCATCAAGTCCAATGTCAGTTATATCTGTGGAAGATCTAGTATCTTTGTCACTTTCATCCTTCGTTTTCTTTGCAAATGAAAATCCCTGATAGGTTACTTGACCACTGTGATCAAATGTAGTTTTCTCAAGTGAAAGTCATTTGGCACCAGTCCTTAATTTATTTCTCTTTTCTCACCCAAGAGAAAAAAAAATCATTTAAATGCATTAAACATTAATAGGCACAAATTATTATTAAGATAAGTGCCACGCTGATTCTTTTATGTGAGAATAAAAATGTGAAAAGTAGAATAAGAATTCAGATTATAGATTTGACAGAAACAACAACACCTTTGCAAATTCATTAATAATTTCAATAACCAATACTTGCAAAAAACACAAAATTTGTTTTCTTATCGTACAATACCTAGCATGCGTAAATAACAAGTTGTTGTAGGTGAGTTGGAACTGAGTTGAAAAATGCATGCATTTACCAATAATAAATACAATGTTGTGTGTGGAAATTTTGTGACTTGATCATAATTAAATTAATGAACTACTTAATAGTTAATAGCGAAGAGTTGAAGTACACTTTAAACCACCAGAAAAAATGAGAGGCCAATCTGTCTCCTATAAACTATTTTTCCTAGTAAAGATGGTTAATAGAGAAATTCTTAAGAATTGGGAAGCTTTTATAAGAATAACCAAAGTTGGCAAATATTTCCAGGACATAGAATATGGAAAGCATAATATTTTAGGTAATATTTGAAAAGTGCGAACAAATTACTCGAATACTTGTGAATTTGGTTGATAAGAAATTAGATACATGTTATATACGAAAGACTGGCTAATGTGTTTGGAGGAATTTTACAAATTAGAAAATGCTTTTTTTTAACAGACCCAAAAAATAGTCAAATTTCAAGGAAGATATAATAAACTTGGCCACGACTCTCAATTGTGCAGCTAAGAAAAAGACCTGCTAGATAAAATTTCTAGGTTTTGACTTTGTGCTTGTGAGGCTTGGAGCTCAAATGCTGCCTCATACTTATTATGTTGGCAATCTACTGCGCAGAAATTCTCCAGAAGTAAATATACACTCGTCACCTGAGGCTAGTAATTGTCCTCCTCGCCATAGACTGTCGCCTCGTCCTTGCCATAGACTGCATATAAACATGGTTCGTTAGGGTAGATATAGTAAAAAAAATTCGTTTGAATTCGTTGGTTTGCGTTAAAGGTGTTTAGGGTTTCTGTAAACAGCCTTCACAGTGGCTGAAGTGGAAAAAGGAACCTTCTGTGACCTGCCTAGACTTCAAAATGAATTTGAACATGAGCCTCGAATGTATAGAATTTTCCCGAATCGTTAATGGTTATTACACAAGGCACCAGAATTATTTAGCAATTTTTTATTATTTCATGCACTGACCGAACAGAAAAGGTGGACAATCTAACACAACTGAACTTGCCTAACATCCACAGGCCATACCGCCGGTTTCACGCACTGCAGGTTCAGAATCAGGTCGTTGGAATGCAATTTGGGCAAGAAAAAACCTGTTTTCACAGCTGTGGAAGACTGGAGAACAAATAGCATGCATCACCCACTGTCTCCACCATGCAGCGAGAAAAAATAAAATATCCTAAACATTCTATTAACATGCCTGAAATACTGTGGTCCGATGGATTTCAACGCATCCGGGAGGAGTAATGTGAGCGGTTCGATCTCGACTATTATCGGAACCAACAGTCGAAGCTCACTACAAGAAACGCCTTCGGCGTAATAAATTATCTTTCAATTTTTTATAAGTGTTTAATGAAATGTAATAAATATGATTGTTAGGTTAAGGTCAAGGTCAAGCACCATTTCGCTATTGTAAATATTGAATTATACTTTTTTTTTTTTTTTTTCTAATAATGATACCTCATGGAGATGATTGGTTGGTTGACTACTATTCAAGTTTTTGTTCAAGAAGTATTCATTAAATTTTTATATAAAATAATATGCAGTATTTATCCAATTCGATGGACTTGTTGGTCTTGGAAATTACTTACTCTTCCATAAAATGTATCTTTGAACAATATATTAGGGAGAATATGTGCAAAAATATAACAATCATTTTAGTTTGAAAAATACATTGTACCAACAAATTTTTTTCGTCCCACTTATTTTTACGTCTTTAATAAACAATAAGAAATATGATCTCAAAGTCAAGGTCAAACATCACTTGGTACACTTATAATTATTTCTAATAATGATAAATCATGGAGAGAATTGGTTGGTTGTGTATGCAATGGAAAGGTTTGCAAAGCTATGGGATGAGGTTAAAGAACCTCAAGCTTGACTAAACTCAACCATGCACCATAAGATTAGAGCTAAACAAGAAACTATCTATGCATATATAAATTTGAAACTAACATTCAAACCCTAGCATATATACTACTCTCTACTCCATGAAAGCTTAATGAAAGTGAACCTAGATAGATTCTAAGCAATCAAATTAGATGTGTTGTTTGCTTCAATGGAGGTGAAGAGGTCTCTCTAAAATGGCTACAAGGCCAAGTTAGATACCCTCCTACTAACCTACTATGAAGTTATGGATGCAAGATGGAGGAGCTTCAACAATGGAGGAATAGCCAAGATCAAATGTCTATTAGCTTGGCTAATGCAAATGAGATCTAATGCCAATATAGCCAAATATGAGAGATTTTTGTTATGAAAACAAGGTGTAAGGTTGAGAGGGAGGGGCGACCCTTCTATTTATAGTTTTCCAAATGAAAGAGTTTGAACTTTGGGTGCATGTGGGACTAAAGCTTTTAGATTAGATTAGGATAAACATGCTTTAGGCTTAGTTAAGCTAGGTTTAGGCTAGTTAACTAGGGTTTAGGCTAGTTAAACTTGATTAACAAGTGATTAGAGGCTCTTTCGAGTTGGGGGTGGTTTTGAAACTTGATTAGTGACTAATAGATAGCTTACGAAGCCAATAAAAGTGGTCTAGAGAGATCTAGGAGGTTTTGAATGGTCAAAGGAGGAATGTTTAGCTAATAAGAGATATATTAGCCAAATAAGTTGATTATAGGAGGAATACGACTGAAAGAGTGTCGTGAATGACCATCCGAGAATGGAGCAAAGTATGTGTAATTAACGAAGTGTCATTAATTGATTGGATTGATGAAATGCTAAGTGTAAGCATACTTTGTAGGTGTCTACAGGTTGACTAGTATACAAATTTTCTTCCATGAAATTTTCCATGTTAGAAAGACTTATTATACTCACTAATTATGTGATCTTCTATGAAATTACTTATTGAATAAGATATTATTGTGAATAATTGCAAAAATATAAGAATCATTTTAGTGTGTAAGATGTTCCTTCCTTTAAAAAATGAAACAAAAGCACAATTCACTTAAGAATATATATTGTTTCAACATGTTATTTTCTATTTATTTTTATAGTGGATAAGGAGGAGATATAAGATATTGATATTGAGAATTGTATTATAAGTAATATCCTCCAAGGTATGAGGATACACCAAAGTTGAAAAATTCCTAAATATATAATTTTATTGTTATTGTAATACTCGGAAAGGATGATAGTAACACTTAAAAAGTAGCTAAATTAAAAATTAAGAGACTCAAAATGCAAAACCTGAAACTTAAATTTTAAAAAAAAAACCCTAAATTGAAAAACACTTGAAACATAAAAATTACGTTGTAATAATATGAATCTACAAGTATATTCTATGAATTAAGCCCCAAATTCTATAAATAATAAAAGTCGGCACACAGCTTTAACAAATGTAATTCCTTCAAATTATTAAATTACAACATGTATTCACTTTTTAAAGCTATCTATGCACCGACTTTTATCGACATGCTTAAAAAATGCACCATTACCAAGATAAAATTGACAAATTAAAAGCTAAAACTTGATCAAACATATAATTAAACCCTACTTAGTACAATTTGTATTATTCTCCAATAGTTTCTTCTTCCACCTAGACATGAAGTGTAATTCCCACATTTTACACACACAAAATACAATAGTAAAAAAATACCACGAGAATATTTTTTTGACTTACATTGCTCACTGCGCAACACCACAAGGGCACTAAGTAGAGAAACTTAACAACACATAAGAAACTTATAAAAACATGAACCCACTCATACAATAGGATAACATAGGGTACCCATCAATGTCATACGAAAACAAAATATACACGAAAATGACCCAATTACAAGAAACATCGGGTAGGCATACTCCACGACATGGACTTTTTATGGTTTACATATTCATTAAATTTAGGTTTCCATTGTATGACCTTATAGTTTTCAAGAGAATTAAACACATAAGGTTTAAAATTTCCTACTTTACAATCTTCAATTACTTTTCTTTACAGGGCAATAGTCTTTAAAGGAGAATGCATGATTGATTCCTTTATCAAATCCCATTAACTATCCATAGATCATTTGTTAATTAAAGTCAATTTTAAGAAACTATGAGTCTCCCAATAACTCGTTCTTACGTTAAAGGTTTGTTTCTCATGCTATGGTTGTTTTAGTTCCAAATTTAGTTTGAGTCAATTTAGCATTTACACGTCATAATTTTTTATTTTTAGTGGACTCTATATTGGCTCAAATGCCTAGTCCCACCAGGAATAATTTGTATCCATTCTTAACAAAAATTAATGCTTAATTCAACCATAAGGACTTCAAGTGAAATTTTGTTCCTAAACCATTATCACATATACTCTTTTTTATCTCGTTTACATTGTTTCTTAGGTCTCTTATTGGCGTCACTTTATAACAAAAGAGTTACAAAAGTACTTGTCTAACATCTTGAGGAAGTACATGATTGGAAGCATTATGACTACACACGAACCACAAGTGATTTGTTTTCAAGGTAAGATCCCATGTTTCCACATTTCACGATTCCACATGTGATTTTTTTCTTTTATTCTTAATGTCAAAAAAGGCATAACAAGGATTACGGGACTAAGTTTTTCAGTTTCATGGTTTCTCCTAAGTCAATATATTTTAAATCAAATTCGTTTCAGTAAGAGTCACTTACGATTTTCTACCCACAAGTTAACCTTCTAATCAACTCGTGGTTTAGTTTAATTCTAATTTACACTCAGGGCTCTATGCCCTAATATAGATCAAGTTAAGGTGTGAAAAAAAATTTATCCTATAAACCCTCCGTAAAAAGACCAAGGTGCTATATTGTCACTAGCCAAGGTATCACGTAATTTAGTCAGTAAGAGAACTAAAGAGATCATTAACAAGAGTTTAATTCATAGTACAACTATTTCACTAGCTCCATTTGTGTCATTTGGATCCCATAAGGAATTCATTTGATGATGAGGTTAATTTCTAGATCTAACTTCATAAGGCTTGGTAGTCCACTAGGATACTAAGGAAGTGTTAGTTCTACTTACTCTAGAAAATTTGACCATGTCATTCCAAACTCACAGTTCATAACGATGTCGTTAAACATACAAACTATGAAAAACAACTCAAAAATTTGGACTCTTATTTACTTAAACTAGAAGGTGCCATAGAGTGTAAAGGTTTAAGTTCATTCTACAGTTTTTTAGTTTCTTTTGTGCTAAGAAAGATCATGCGAGAAGGGTAGATATGCACTAGTTTTAAACTAAGGTTGCATGTTGTGGTTAGATTTATTTATTACATTTTTAAGGTAAAGAATACAACCCACCAATTATTTAATCATCTATTGCACACTGGAAATGCACTACAAGATATTAAATTCAAATTCATTTAACACACACACACACACACACACATATCCAACCTTTTTACCATACGTAAATCTGAATTAAAATTACACCTATGATTAAATGCACATTTCCCAAGGCATCCCTAAAACTAGCATCTCATACATATTACCAAATTTCAAATATAATTTTTTTGTAACATGTCAATATATTATACATATATACATTTTACAATGACATATATAGATTACAATAATAAACAATGAATTACACCACGCCTTTTTCGCCATCTTACTTCCATCCTGCAAAACCATGTGAGCATGAAATCAATGATAAATTGCTGGCATGACATCCACCTAAATCTAGCATAATTAATGTTTCATTTTTCCATTTACATAATAATAATAATTTGCATTTGAAAGGAGAGGGTTAAAGACATGTATTCATTTCATTTTATTTCGTAACTAAGGAGAGAGAAAGAGATCAAGAAGAGAGAAAACAATATTTTGCCAAAAGCTCATTTCACACAACAAGTCACATGATAGAGTTTAAAATAGTTATTTACAAGTTTCCACAAGTTTCCATGATGATTTGGTAACTTGACGGGGTCCTACACCTTTCCTTTTACTTTTTCCTACAAGTTGTAAAAACGTTCAATTTAGGTTCGAAGGTAAGAAAACACTTTCAAATGTTTTCTTCCAATGAGAAAACACACCACGAGTAAATTTATATGTGTCCTCCTATACACCAAGATTTCACAGAGCCGATATAATTCATAACTAACGAATGGTTTACGATAGGTGGCGAGTTTTTTTGAGACCATTGGTCATAATTGGTGTAGTTGCAAATGAAAAAAGTTAGCTTAAGGGCTCGAAAACCACGCCCAAAATAATATTCTATGGACAAACGCACAAGGAGAAATTTCCTACAAGTTACACTATATAAAGGGAATTCATTAGAGTCGACTTAGACCGAGAACTCGACAAATGGTTTTCAAATGGTGATAGGTTTTCCTGAGCCACCAAATATAATTAGTCCAGTTTGACCTAGTCAAACTACAATCGAGGCCTACAAAATATGTTTGACAAACTATCAAGAAGAGTGTTTTTCCCCAAACTGATGTTTCCAAGGAATTGTCTAGTAAAAATAGTAGAGGTTTGTGAAGGCAGATAAGTATTTTGTTGTTCAGGGTCCAAACGATGGGTCAAAATGAAAGCCAACTTTTCCATTTTAACAACTCCCTAAAAGTGTAAAATGGGGTAACAAGGCTCCTAGAGGAGCAGTGAAGAGAGCACAAATGGTTAAATAAGGTCGAGATAATGCTTGACGCGACTCTCTACATAACAAGGAACACATACGACGCTTGACATCTCTTTTTTACGTTGCTTAGAGTTTGGTTTTGAGCCTTGGAAATTATGTTTTTCTAACTTTGTAAGGTAGGAAAATGGATTGTTTGATTTGATGACATCATCTAACTCTTGCCAATACCACTAGATACGAGCACCTAATTTGGATATTCTAGTATCATCGTATAAGGTTATGGTAACGACCATAGTTAATGTTTAAATTGTAAATCAGTTTCGAAAATTACAAGGTGGTGTTTTATTTCCTTACACTATTTAAATTTGGCTACATATGTAATGCCCACAAAACGTCGTTCTAAGAACACATTAAAATCTTAACACTTGACCCGAAAATTGCGGCTAATTTTTTTTTTTTACGTGAAAAGGTTACAAGGGTATCAACCCCCTGAGTGTGCATTAAATTAATTTTCACCAATAATCTCAACTTTACAATTGATGGACTAGGTCTAGTTGAATGATTAAATATTCTTAGTTTATCTCTAAGGCCGATTAATTAAAATCAATTAGGAAGGTTCCCTACTTAATCTTCTTGGTTAATGTTTTTTTCTTCTTAATTAACATTCACACCCTAAAAGATTTACCTTATGTTTAGTTACTTTAGTTTCAAAAATCTAACTTAAATGTCCATTTCATTAATTTTCTAAAACATACTAGGAACTAAATAAATGACTTGTACACCAAGGTAAATAAAAGGCCCCATTCACCTATCTACACATACCTTTAAATTTATTTTAAACATTTATAAAATTTATTTCCTACTAAGAAAAAGTAGGGTTGACCCTCAACCCTTGGATCGGGCCAATTTTGGCCACTAGATCCTAGGGTTCCAGAATAACCCTAAATATCCTTATGCATTCTTATAAAATCCTTTTCCTACCCTATTCTCCTCATTTGGTCGCTTTTTTTTTTTGGTTTGATTTGTAGGTTAGAGAAATGGAAGCCATGCAAGCAAGAAGGAAGGAACTCGGAGGAATTTACAAAATCAAGCTTAGTTTAGTCTAGGTTATAGTTTTATCACTTGTAATTTCTTTCCTTCCAAGATTGAAGGGGTTTCCACTCCAAATTTGGAGTTATTCCAAAGTTATTTGTATTTGAGTTCTTTATTTTGGGCAATCCCTACCTCCATTAATATATACAAGATCAAGTACTTTGAATTTACCATTTGAATATTTAGTTGCTTTAAATAATGAGATTTAGCCATTATTTGTTGCTGGAGGTTTCCTTGTGAATTTTACAAGCTTATATTTTTTTGACCAAGTTAAAATTTTTACAAGCCGATTTACGTTTCCGCAATCAGGTGACATAACCACCAGCCAAAGCAGGCCAGCGGTCCTGGGACCATCGCCCTACTTGGGTGACAAATCACGAACCGTCTCCTTTCTGAGCGGGTTTGAATCGAGACCTCCACCTTGCTTGAGCGGTGGTTACGGGACCGCCACTCTACACAGGGCGGTGGTCCTATTCCTTAGAAATAGAACCTTCAAACCCAAAATGTTTCTAAAAACAAAAGTTGCTAGGGTGTTCTAAAGGTCATTTTGAACTTGATTTTATATGCCTAAAGTTTCCATTTGCAAGATTTAAATTCATCTATTCATTTCATAGTAGAAATTTACTCAATTTAAAACATTTCCTATTTCAATAATAACAACAACATCTACAAGAATCATTTTCATTTTGTTCAACAAACTTTCTTTCAACAATGCAAGAAAATGAACAAGATAGTATAACTTCTTCCTTTACATGCCTTACAAGTAACACAATGAAATGTAATTTTCCAACATTCCACAAGAGATTTTAAACAATATTTCTAATAATTTATTTAGAACAAAGGCAAAACACTTTTGTGGGAAATAAATCAACTACAATGAAATAAGATATTTCCTTTTAAAATTATTTTCTATTTCAACAAAACTAGCTTTACAAACACAAATCTTTCTTTTTTTTTCTCAACATACAATACAACTTTAATATCCAATAATGAATACAAATTTTCTTCACAAGATTAATACAATATCTTCCACTTAAAGTGGGAAAAATTACAAGAATGAAAGCTAAAAAGGAATACAATATTACAAGTCTTCCACCCTAAGTGGGAATAACAAGGAAGTTTTATCACAAGGAAGGATTTCTTAAGGACACCAACAATGCTCCAAGTTTCACATCACCAACAAGAGAGCTCCACCATGCTTTATTTGATCCACAACAAAAAAGGGGAGAGGCAACACTCTCCACCCAACCAAAAATCCAATGAGGAGAAGAAGCTATCCTCCTCATTGGCTCGAGCCCCAACCACATTGCAATGAAAGATGGATCCAACTCATGGCAACAAAACAAACTTCCACATCACAAAACAAAGATTTCACAACCATACCAAAATAAAACAACACAACTACAATCACAAGAAGGAAACCACAAAAATATACAAGGCTCCAAAATGTAAAGCCAAAGGAGCAAGAATCTATGGGAGGTCACTTATGCCTCTCTACTATCTCTTATGCCTCCTCATAAAACAAAAAGTAAGAAATGCAAGAATTTATTGTCTAAGGTGGGGCACCCAACCCAACTCCCTCCAAAGCATGAAATCAACTCTTATGCCTCCCTACACGTAAGCTCCCCATAGTCCCTTCCTACACCACACTTAGGCAATCTACCCAAGCACTCAACAAGCATACCAAACATTCAAACAACATGCACATATACAAAAATAAAGAATAATTTAACAAGACTATAGCTCCTACATTTCCATGGTAGAGCTTGATCTAAAAGTCACACCCAAACTTCTTCAAACCCAAGAAATCTCTAGCAAGCTCTAACACGATCCCAAAGCACTCCAAAATCCCCCAACTCCAAAAATTCAAGAGCACAAAAGAAATCAAGTAACCCCAAAACAAGCAAAAGAAATTTAATAAATAGAAAAGGGAGAGAGGAGGGTGAGATGGCTCCATGTAGGATGCCACATCACTCATCCTCGACTCCACCTCATAAGTCAAACCTCAACCCCCGAATGCATAATAAATTGGTGGGTGAGAGGAATGAAAACCTCTTACACACAAATCCAAACCCACACCCCTAAGGACAAAATTTAAACCCATGTAAGAAAAGTGCAATAAATGTCACTTTTTGACTTACAAAACACATAATGGGGTCTATTTTTAACCCCGAAATCATAGGTAGGATTGGCATAACAATTTAAGAGGTGTGGGAAAATTTTAAATTATCCCACAAGGCTCCAAAATTTTCCCTTAAGGCCAAATCCGAATTTCCATGAAGGGGTAGAGTGTGCAACACTCAAGATCACAAACACTCAACTTACAACATATAACCCAAAGAGCCATCAAATCTAATAAATGAATTCTTTGTCTCATCCATACTTAGTTTATGAACATGATTAATTAACTTAATAAAGACACTCAAACCAATTAATGATAAAGGGGAAAAATAAACCACAATCTAAATAATTAATCAAAGAAAATACATCACTAAAATCACATACAAAAATTAAATAAATGAACTAAATAAAATAACAACACACAAACGTCTTAGTCACAATTAGAGGCAATCCTCCACCATGGGGACCCTCTAACAACAATTCAAAACACACACACACACACAACAAAATACATGTTGCCATGGTTACCATTATTGAATTCACCTAGCATTCCAATGTGGTTGGTCTCCAATCCCCCTGTTGTTTGTTGTGAATATGTTTACCTGCAAAACACATAATACCTCCTTCGCCTCGTGGCCGCATCAAAACATCCAAGATAAAATATGTAATATAAATCCACAATCATCTACATATGAATCAAATCATTATATAGGCAATTAACGATATCATTTACAATTTTTAACATCTCGACTCTAAATTTCATCGATATCAATAGGATCACAAAATTAGTTCAATTATTAAGGTCTACTCAATGTGACGAAAATATCACATATCAGAAATATATAACCATGTCAACAACATATCATCATCAATATAAAATGTCTCTAATAATCCACACACATCATACTATGAATCGAAATCCAACAATAGTCTCAATATCTCTAACATCTAACATCATGCTAAGTCAAAATAATACAAAATGTCCATAAGTATAGTCAATAGTATCGAAATCAACAATAATAAGTGTCGAAGGGAAGTAGGCACTACAACATATCCATTTGTAAGATTATCTAGTGGTTTAATGTTTCTATTTTATTACAAATGAAGAACCAAATTATGAAAATTATGAAAGAAAAAGGTAAGGAGACCATGCCTGACAATATTAACGTCCACAGTGCACGAGGTTCTCCAGGAAGGTTCACCTACATTCCACAAGCTTCATCTCTCTTTTAGTATTCCATCAGTCCGCATGCATTAAAACCCCTCTATTTTGGACCATTTAAGACACATCCTTGTTTAGGATATTTTAATCCTTCTAACCACCCCGACCAACACTTGTCGTGTTAATCTAAGTTGCCACATTTAGTACACATATCTCATTGCAAAGCTCTTATTCTACACAGGTTAGAAGCCTAGCGGTAGTGAAGAAAGACCTTCTCCTCCTCACGCTCCAAGAGACTAAAAATCAAATAAAAATCAGGCACCAGTAGTTCAATCCCCATCTCAAGCTCCTTAAAACAACTTGAATCCAACTAGAAACCATTTGTGCATATCCAGGTCAGTGCATAGTTCAGATGATCCTGTGGCATAACTGAGTAATGAAAAAAGTTCTAGCATCCTTAGGAACATGATACAGATTGCTAGCATTAACTATTCCCTCAATTTCCTCTACAAAAATGTATTCTCGGGAAGTCCAACTACCCATTTCCAAGTCATCTTGGTTGACCTATAACAAGTACTTAGTGGATAAGGATTCCAAGTTGATTTCTACCTCCAGCAGTGCACCAGTAGGTTTATGGACAAACCCTTTTTACCCAATGGATGACACATCATCTTTCTGACGAGGCAAATCCACTAACACCCAAGATTTATCAAAGCTCTGCACACCTATTGTACACTTCCATCTAGTAGGAGCCACATTATTACTGGAGCTTCTTTCCAAATGATTTATGGTGGATTTTGGGGTGTAAAATGGGTGAAAATGTCGAGTGATAGAGCTTGGTTGACGTAGCTCAATTTCATGAGAAAAAGAAAAAGGAGGTATTCAGATGAATATGCAAATGGTATGCACAAAGATGTTATAGGGAGTACAAGAAAAATTCTAATGGGCATTCATTTGTGAGAATTAGTGAGGTGATTTAACAAAAAACAGTTTTCTTGGAATGAGGCTACTTCGCATGAGTATACTAGAAAATGTGGAGGAGTTTGGCTTTAAGCCTGTCAATTGCATTTACTCTAAAGTTTCTAAGAATTTTCAACAAACCCATTTCATGGACATCTTGAAGTTGATGTTGTTCACCAAAACCACACTTTTTTTAAATACAATATGTTAACCAGTTCGCCTACCTTGAGTAAGAGTCCACATTCTGTATACACGTCTACCAGAGCATTTGCAACTACAACATCTGACAAATTTCCTCTATATTTATTCTTTGATGGATGTCCACACCCCGTTCCAGAGCTCGTATTTTGGCACAGGACAAGATTATACAAGAAAATGTAAAATGATCCAATTGGAGACCTGTTTGTTGCATAGGAAGAATAATGTGATTGTCCCGTGAGAAATCCATGTTTCCTGTACATTGCCCAAAAACACATTCTAGGAGAAGTTGTCTCGTTCTTTCATTTGGTCAAACACTGTAATAGTGTCAATGCCAATGCCATCCAACACCAATATTCATCTCCGACTTCCCTCGTTGGAACTATCCATTACTGCTAAATTTACAAAGTTAACTTGGTTTCAGTGTGGGTAAGTCCTCTAGATATCTAACTTCTACACTCACTGCAATTATCTAATTACTGATAAATTTTCAACGTCAACTTGGGTTCTAGCGTGATGAATGCCTCTAGATTTCAAATAGAGTGCATGTACTATTATGCAGGGAAAATGAGAGGTCTAGGTGTCGTGTGGTTTCCCATTCCTTGCCACAGCTCCTTCCACATGCCACCATGACACAGACCACTGTCCTTCACCAACCCCTTTCAATTCTTCCCCCACCAACACATTCATTCACCCTATTTTAAATAATTTAATTAATATATTTATTTATTCATTTATTTATATGGGCACCATATGAGGTTTCTATAATTTAATTATTCTCCTTCTGGAAGCGCTTCATTATCTATATGAGATTTCCCGTTCTCTCTACCCATTACAAACATTCTATTTATAAATACATGCATAGCCCTAATTTACAGTAAGCTTACCATCCCCATTATGGTGAATATAAATATGGTGTAGAAGATATTTATCCACATGCTCACAAAAAGTCTCTCCTATAAAAACTATATACTTTTGATTAATTTTTTTAAAGATTTCCACAGTTCACCATCACAGTAATATATAGAACATATTCAAGTCCAACATTTTGACCAACCTAACCCTCACGCACATTCACAGAGGTCAATAAAGTCAACATCTAACAAATTTTAACACAAAAAATGGTGTACTGTAGTAGTGGGGCACATGGCTAGAAAAGCGGAGGTCATAGGTTTGATTTTTCTTAACTGTTGTGAGAAAATACATGGATGATAGGCTCTTCCCCAACATTTTAGGTAAAACATTTAAACCGCAACTAAGCTAATGTACTCAAGTTAATATTGGACTTATTTAAATAATAATCTTAATATTTTCTTAAATTAATTTTAAATGAAATTTCACTTAATATTAAGATTTAAAATGAAAAAGATAAAAATATAATTTCTTTCTTATTTACAATTTATACTATTTCTTCTACTCTACCCAACCCAGTTTAAAGGATAATAACTTTCTTGTGGCACAACCATTTCTTACAGAGAGTAAGAGTTCTTGCACCAAAAGTGTTGGATTTATGAAATCAATCTATGAAAAGAATAAAACTCCACATCAAGGACATAAAAAGGTAGTTAATAACTTTTATGCATTAACTTATGATAGTGAGTTTAGGCCACCCAAGAATGTCTTTTTTAGTAGAAAAAATTGCATTTACTAAAAATACCTAGCATGGACCCCTCTTTTGCGTGCGCGCGCACACACACACACACGGTTCCATGTTATTATAAACTTAAATATAGATTTATTTGAGAATCATGAATCTAGAGAGTTGAAATCCTAAATTTGAAAACATATAGAACACAAAAAATATTTGGTTTGAATGTGTATTTAAAATCAAAACCAAAAAAATATTATATTGGAGATATAGAAAAATGAAAGATATATCACTTGGTTTCATTTCATTACCGAAATTCAAAACCCTAAAACATGAAAATAAATTAATAGAATCGCTCTAAAAATGCCAAAAATTGAAAACTAAAAATCAAAACCCAATGTTCAATGACCCTTGTAACCCAAAATGTGAAATTAGAAACTCAAAAAAAAATTGAAATAAAAAAACTTCTAAAACCCAAATTCTAAAATATCTAAATTTGAAAATGCTAAAAAAACATTAAATGTTGGATCCTATAGCTCAAAAAAACCAAAAGTAGAATCCTAGATAAAAGGATTTTGTAGAAACTAAAAAAGAAACCTTACTAATCCAAATAGATTTGAACCTAGAATCGACAAATTTAAAATCATGTGATAATGGAACCCCAAAAGCATAAATTTATATAAGACATTTATGGAATGAGAAATTGATAAAATGAATCCTCAAAACCGAATATTGAATCCTAAAATGTAACAACCATTATACATGAACCTAAACACCTATAAAAATATGAGGAACTAAAAATGTAAAAAACCCAAAATTGAATTTTGAAAATTTAATAAACCTTAAAACTTGAATATCTAAACCAAGAAACATAATAACCTCCAAATTGTGATGTAAATTTAAAATTCCAAAAAAACTAAAATGAATTGATATAAAAATTTAGACCTTAAAACCTAATGATATCAACCCTAAAAATTTAAAGGTTTATGATTAAATTCCTAAAATTATGAGAAACTAGTAATACCAAAAACCTAAAATTCAAAATCCTAAGCTTGAAAAATTCCAAAACCTAGAAACCCACATCCAAAAACCTTAAAACTCCAAAATTATGAAAAACAAAAAACACCCAAGAACAAAATTATTAAATTCAAAATATATGAAAAACAAAAAGAACTCATTCATATAAAGTACCCTTAAAAACAAAAACAAAAACAATTAAAATCCAGAGTTTCAGAGTCCATAACCTAAACCTCAAAAGTTTAATCCTAAAAATCGTTAAAATATGAAACTCCAATTGATATGAAACTACAATCCATAAACTCTAAAAATATATCAATACCGAAAATCCCCAAACTTAAAAATCATAAATCTAGAATCATTTAAAACAACAAACGTTGATTGATACAAATCATCCCCACAATTTGAAACCCAAAACCTCAAAAATGTGAAAAACTAACTTTAGGTGTCTAGACTTCCCCTTTAATCTAGTATAGAAAATTTTAATTTAAAAAGATAAAATCAAATGTGTACCCACGATAAATTCTTTGGGTCTTGACAAGTGTAAGGTAAACATATCATGAATTAGGTAAATCATTTTTGAATAAAAGAGTTTAATTATAAACTAGATTTGAACAAATGAGTTTTTTTAAATCCCATATAAGAATATTAAAATTTGTTTTTTTTTTAAAAGTTGATATTGTGTTTTTTTATGAAATAGACTATATTGTTTCAAAATATTAGTTGATGGTATTTAGAAAGTAGGCGTGTCTTCGGTTCTAGGAATTTCTAAAATAAAAAGTAGATCGTAGGATAGGGAATCATGTTTTTCTCTACTATAGTTTATGTCCCACCATCATTAACATTCTCTAGAAATAATGGATTCTTTTATAGGCACCTCACATATTATAGTATGCATTAAGATATTTCCATTTGAGAAATTACTTCTTACTTATCATGGACCTCCTCCTCAATTCTTGTAGTCATTTATGTAGGATAAACCAATTGAGTTGTAGATTCTAACAGGGCCAAAGTAATCCTAAATTGTTTTCTAATTTATTTACACAAGGTATTAAACATAACCTATGACGTTCTCGACGTAAATTCAAATTACCATAAATTAATAAATACTTAAATTTATTTAAAATATTTTACCTTATACGCATATTAAATTATTAGTCGAGTCCTCCAAGGGCGCTTGAAATATTGGGATCATAATGCATGCATTTTTCTTCATAGTATCAATATTAAGAGTGTTAGAAACTTAACCAAGGGTTTCTTTTTCTTTAAGTTTAACAATTTTGACCATTGCAGAAATATGTTGTCCCATATCCCTTGGTTTATTTGAAACAAATTTGTGATGTTTTCATGATGGACACATGATATTATGGTCATTGAGAAATCTAAGATCAAGATATCTATTTGGATAAATTTCCTTGGACTTTTTTCTTAGTTGGAACTCGTGGATTAGTCGATACAAATTCTTGGTTACATCACAACCCAAGTTTTATGTAGCAAGATTGTAAAAGTGAGTTTGTGGGGAAGTGGACCTCTCCAATTGACCTCATAAAGTCCAATAATATTTTATTTAGTGATAAAAGGATCACACTCCATGTGTTATATATATATATATATATATATATATATATATATATATATATATATATATATATATATATATTATTCTAACACCTTCTTGTATTATCAAACCACCATAACGCCCACAAAATTCCCGCACAAAACCCAAAAGTTAAATTGGAAAATTTACGAATATTTTTTTATAAAATGAGTTCTGTTGGGTAACCTCCACTAGGTTTAGTTTATTCATTGTTTAGTATTTAATTCATTTTAATTAACAATTTATTTATATTATTTAATCTGGTTCAGTTTTAAATCCCCTTATTCTGACCCTTATTTGATTTAGTAACACAGATCAAATGTCATTTAATAATTTTATTATTCTAGGGCTAAGTCTAAATTTTCCCTCGATTAAATCAAATAGAATTTAATTTAATACCTAATAAAAATATTGCCTAGTTACTAAAGAGAAAATTTTGTTTAAGTAATTATAAGGGGTCGGGTTTTATTTAAAGAGTCGCCATTAATCATTAAGGTTATAAAATAAATTTACCTCCTACACCACTTAAGTGGCCCCATTAAAAATTTACCCATGCATTTTATTTAAAAGATATTCCCACCTAACTCTCACCTAACTTTTGTAGGGATGATTTTTAGCCATTGGATGGACTAAATCTGAACCCTTAGATCTAGGATTCAAACTAACCCTAATCCTCTTTTAGAAAGCTTTTATTCATTCATTTTGACTTATTTCCTCATTTCTATTTTGTAGGTTCTTGGGAGGAGAGTAAGGATAAGGAATCCATGGAAGACTAATTGAGGCACGTGGATGGATATACATTATTTTATTGTTCATTCTCTTTGCAATATTTTGAGGATTTATCATTTTATTTGTTAACGAACCATTTCATTGCATTTTCCCTATTTGGGCATATGGGCATCTTGCCCCATTTTATATCTATTTCAAATGGGTATGTATTTACAAATGATTTAAATGTCTATACAACAAGTATAAGAGTGTGTTTGTATATATATATATATATATATATATATATATATATATATATATATATATATATATATATATATATATAAAATAAATATGACCAACTGATTCTGAAATTTATACGATCAGAAAAGTATTAGGGCCACTTTGTGTTTATTATAGTGGTTTTTAATTTTCTTATTAGTAATCAATGAAAAATGTTTATTACACACACACACACACACACACACACATATATAATATTTTTATTTTCTTATTAATAATCAATGTATATAGTTAAATATTTATATGAAGAAATATATATAAATTTTAATAATAAATTTGTATAATTATAGATATACATAGTTATACATTTAGCCTTACACCATTGTATAAAAGGGATTAATTATTCATTTAAGATCATTAACTAGGGGTTTTTATAAGGCAAGATGATAATAAAAATATTTTCTATCCATTCATTTAAAAATGAAAATGAGAACTCTACTAAAATTTCTCTTTAATTCTAATATAACTTGTAAAGAGGAGAAGATTTATCTCTCATTCTAGAGTTTGAAGCAACTATTTCCTTCCTTATCATAACAAATAATATAACTATAAATTTTAATATCTTCAACATGCCTTCCTTTCATAGAACAAGAGCTATTTCTATTTTTTTTTCCTCACTGATAAAAGTAGCTCTTTCCAACAAGGTATCTGAAAATATCTTCCTACATTCACTAAATCACTTGACTTGGAATAAATGAAAGATTACAACTTTCTTTCAAGCATACAAAGTTAAAATCTTCCACTCAAAGTGGGAATAATAGAATGATCAAGTTACAACATAAAGACTTTCAACAAGGCCAAAACACAAGTCTTCATTGCATGTCTTCTCCCAACTTATAGCTTCAATCTTGCATTCTTCAATCTTTCAAAATTTGGATCACAATACAAAGAAAGGGGAATAGGTGATGCTCTCCGCCCAACCTTTAATCCAATAAGAAGAGAATTCATCCCCTTATTGGCCCCTGAGCCCCAACCAAAGAACAATGAGGGATCTTGAGCAACATTTGACAACTTTTACAAGAATGGCTTCCACAAAAAAACATACAATCCAAAACATTCAACACATCTAAATGGACATACTCAACACAATTTACAACTTTCTCAAATAACACATAGGCTTGATATCAAACCAAAAGGAGCAAGGAATATGGTAACCACCTCTTTTTCCTCCCAAGTGAAGTAGGAGTTTCACCCAAAGCCTCCATGTGCACAATACAAAAATAAAACATCCTTATCTCTCCCCTTGCAAGTATGCAAAAATATGTCCACGTTTTATTTTCACTCCCCATAGGTGAAACTCCTAATCACACTCACTCCAAAATGCATGCCTCACAGCTCTCTTTTCCTTCTCCAATGGTCCCTTACTTATGTGTCCCACTCCATTCTTAAGGAAAACTACCCGACCACACAAAAAAACACATTCCACAACACTCATACTTAACAAGAAATATTTTATCATCTACATATATAAATAAGAAAACAACAAAGATTGAGATCCTACCTCTTCATCAAGCTTCCAAGAGACTTCACTTCACAAGATTTTTGACACCTTCAAGCCAAACACACTCCAATAAGCTCCCAATTCCAAAAGTGCAAAAGAAAGAAAATGAACAAGTAACTCCAAATCCATGAAATTCCATCAATAAATATAAATGGGATGTGAGGATGATGAGGTGTCTCCATGTAGGATTCTACTTCATCATTCTTCCATTCTAATAGATAAGTCAAACACCAAGCCCAAGCCAATAAATGAACATGTAAGACTTATGACAAACCCACGCAACACTCAAACTTACACACCAAGCCTACGAAGACAAATTAACTATGGTAATTAGGAAAGTGCAATTATTTTCAATCTTTACACTGCAAAATGCATAAATAAGTCTAAAATTAACTCCCCATACCATAGGTTTAGTTGATGGGTGAATTTAAGAGGCATGAGACAAGCTTAGCTTGTCCCACACGAGCCTTCCAAAAGGCCTCCCAAGTCAAAATCTGAATTTTGAAGTTGGGGAAGGGTACACAACACAAAACCCAACACAAATCCAATTTACATCCACAAGATTTCAAGGACCATCTACCCATTTATTACCCACATGTCAAATTTTCCCTCCCGATTCAATTTTAAGCTAAAATAGCTAATTAAGATACATAAGCAAGTATTAATAAAGTAATATTTCCCACAATTCAAATACATGCACAACAAATTCAAGCAACTAAAAAAATTAAAATAAAGGAAATAAAATACACCCATGGCCACATAAATGAGGTATCCTCCTATGGGAACCTCCTAACAAGGCATGCAACAACACAACATAACATTATACACAAGTTGTCAAATTTTTCCATGTTGCACAACACCCGACATCCTTTCATGTTTGGTCCCCTATCCCCTTTCGATGTATGTAATAAAATGTCCTGCAACACAAACAAAATACTTGTCTTTCTTTATGACCGTATCAACAATATCGAGACTAATATGCATATAAAAATTAATAGTCATAATCCAAAATTAGCAATTCTATCATCTATCATCATATAATTAATTCAATTTTAGCATCCATAAAATCATAATTCTACTCAAAACATCCAACATATGCTATGCATCCAGAATATGACATGTTAGTATAAAATCATAATATTGCAAATCAACATATATAACTGTCTATCATCGCCATCTAGTGCATCATAATAAAAATGTAAATTGCATCATATTAATAGTCCAAATATCCACATAGTCCATCATTCTTGAGAAATATAATACTAAAAATGTCTAAGTATCAATCAATAGTAATAACATCATAATGAAATAGTGTCGAAGAGGAGTGGGCACTACATTCCCCTCCCATTAGACTCGACTTCCTCTAGAAGTCAACTGGAATAGGTGAGGAAACTGAGCGAGCTCATGATAAATTTGCATCCTACACTCTATGATGCACATGGTCTCCACAAACACCTACCCTTCCTCCTGCATGCGGTCTAATCCAGTACATGAGAGCGATCTGGAATGTATCTCTAAGAATAGAAACATGAAATACATCATGTATGCAAGACAAGCTAGGTGCCAGGGGCTAGATGATAAGCTAAGGGGACTGATTCACTCCAAGATCTCGAATGGACCAATAAATCTAGAAGCTAACTTAGAGCCTTTTCCATAATGGATAGGGCTCTTATGAGGTCTAAAATGAAGAAACACCTTCGTGCCCACATCATAACTCAGTAAGTCAACCCTCCTCGATTCTACATATTTCTTTTGTTTCTCCTATTCCTCATGTAGTCCATATCTCGATCAAAGTAACATGTTGCTCCATGTCCCTGTAACAAATATGGCCTAAGAGCTATTTTGTCCTCGATCTCTGGTAAATCGGTGAGTCCTGCACTCCTTGCTATAGTGCTGAAAGTGTGTCGTCCCATAAAAATCTAGAAGTTGTTGTTATAGAAAACTCCACCAAGTAAAAGTAATCCTCTCATATAGGTGATGGTCCATGATGTACATTTGTAGTATATCCTTTAAAATACGGTTCATCCGATATGTCTTTCCATATGTCTCTAGGTGGTAATTTATCTTGAAGTTGATACTTGTCCCAAGGGCATGCTTTGCATGGTGATCCAAAAATGGGATGTGTATAAGGGATCACGGTCACAAATAATCTTCCATGGAATCCCATGTAGTCACACAATCTCATCTAAGTATACTCATTCCACTTTGCACTAGTTGTATAGGTGGTTTTCACCGAGATAAAAATGAGCCACTTTAATCAATCTATCCTCCGTGACCATAATGGTGTCATGGTGGTATCTCGTCGTCGGTAGCCCTACTATGAAGTTCATGGAAATGGTGTCTCATTTCCACTCCAAGATATAACATGCGGGTAGAGAAGGTCAGCTAGATGTTGATGCTCGACCTTCACCCTCTCACACTCCAAAAATGAGACACAAACCGAGAACCATCTCTCCAAAGTCCTTTCCAATGGTACAAAATGTCTCAAAGTGGTATGCATCTTCTTCACCCTTAGATGGGCTGAATAAGATGCATGACGAGCCTTTGCCAAAATATCCTATCTTAAACTTCCATCTGCAGGAACATAGATCCAACCTCTATGCTTTGAAAAATACCATATTCCTCTAATGAAAATAAATAAAAATTCCCCTCAAGAGGTGTCTCGAGATTTGATCTCTTCTCGAAAGAAAGGTATAAGTTGTCATGTGGAAGCTACTTTGCAAACTCCCGGTCCTCAACTCTCTGTACCAACTGTTGTAGCCATACCCAAATGTCTTTGTGAATCAACCACATTCTCCTTCCCCTTCACCTTATCTATCTCCATGTCATACTAAAATAAACCTCCATCCAATGCCATTGATGAGCGTTGAGATTGGGATACATGAATAGGTGACGAAGACTCAAGTGATCAGTCCTAAGAGTGAATCTCCTACCTAAAATGAAATATATCCATCGAACTAAAGCATGTACCACCTTTATTTAAGCTCAAGGTCATGAGTATGTTAATTTAGCTCATAATCTATGAGTTTTGAGACTCAAAGGCTACTACACAGCCCTCCCGCATCAATACATCTCCTAATCCTGCGCCAAAGAAGCATCTATGTAAATGAAGAACTCTCCTTGTGGATGCTGGAACTGCAAGAATGGGTGTTGTCGTAAGGCTTTCCTTTAGTGTCCTAAAGGCTTGCTCACATCTATCTAACAAAAACTTATTCCTTTTCCACTTTGAAGGAAGTGATGGGGTGCGCAATACGAGAAAAGTACTCAACAAATATCCTATAGTAAATTTCCAATCGTATGAAACCGCACACCTTGATAACACTAGTGGGTACCGACCAATCCATAATGATTCTAATATTGGAAGGATCGATGCGATATCTTTCATAGAAATAATAAGGCCCAAAAAATGCACCTCGACTAGAAGAATGCTCCCTTATCCAGGTTCCCTTAAAGCTTCTACTCACAAGAAAAATGTAGAACTGAAGAAGGTGCTCCTCGTGCTCCTCATGCATATGTGCATAGATTAAAATTTCATCAAGGAAAATGAGTAGAAAGCATTCTATAAAAGTTCTCGAACACCATCATCAAACTCATGAACACTATAGGGGCATTCGTTAGGCCAAGGGAACAACTTTAAACTCATAGTGGCCATATCTCATACAAAATGTTGTCTTGTAGACATCTTCCTCTGTAATCCTCGGTGATGGTAACCAAAATTAAGATTTATCTTGGAAAACACTATGGCCCCCTTCATTTTATTAAACAAATAATCTATGCGAGGAAGGGGTAACGATTGTTTATTGGGACTTTGTTCGGATGCATATAGTCCACACACAACCGCAAGATTCATCCTTCATATTTACAAAATCACGGTACACCCCCAAGGGGATACACTAGGATGGATTAGGTCTTTCTCGAGAAGGTTCTCAAGATGCAACTTAAGCTCACATAGCCTCGGATGTGGTCATCGTATATGGAAAGCATGAGATAGGCTCCACTCCCGAATGAAGTGAATGTGAAAGTCTATCTCACGTGAGGGAGGCAAACTGAAAGATCGCATGAGGAAAAACATCTGAAAACTCTTGTAAGATAAGGTGATCATGAAGTGAAGTTCCAAAACCCCATCCTATGACCTATCACTAACTGTAATAGCATACAACTGACACCCACGTCGCGCACACCGCTTAAGCTACATAGTGGAAATAGTGCGAATAGAGATGGGTCTCCTAACTCCAACTATCACTAACTCAATCCCAAAATCATTTGCACAAGATATAATCTTATTGTAACAATCAACTCTTGTATGTGCATATAACCAATCCATGCCCAAGATCACTCCATAAGAACCCAAAGGAAGGATACGAAGATCCAAAGTAGTGGTAAAGGGTCCTAGGTCCACTACACACTCCTTGACTAAGGATTCTCTGAGATATTTGCTCCAGAAAGCATCTCGATATCCTAACTAAGGCCCCCGCTAATCGCTTACCAGCTTGTAATGCTCTACTAAAGATGGTGCATTAAAAGAATTAGACGAGCGAGAATAAAATAAAATAGAGTTAGGAATACCACCAATCTACCTCGTAGTCTCAATCACCGTGCCACTGGTGCTCTTCCTATAAGTTCTCGACCACTTTATAAATCCTATGGCTCCTAGCCATGTCACCAACTATAGGCCTAAACAGTTCCTTACCCCGATTAACAAGGTTACGAGGGCACTCTCTCCAATGATGTCCATGCACACCACATCCATAGAAATACAGGTCTTCTCCCACTAAGAAGATAGTCCTCTAGGTGGCCCAGAGAGTCCATGCTATAGAACATGATGATCCTGCCATAGATCTTTGTGGGTGCTTCCAGAGTGGATGTAATCCTAACGATCACAGTGCTCGAGGTGGAGCTTATGTCTTGTTGGGCCCCCAGTTAGAGGTCCCATACTATGCCCTCTCTAAGCATCATGACATTGTGGAAGTTAAAATGGTGGTCGAGTGCATTCTTCATTGCTACTAAGGAAGAGTAGGGCGAAAGGAAGACTATGATGAAGTGTGTCCACCATGAGGAGGAAGAGCTAATCCCCTTGACCTACTATCATGCATCTTTTATATACGTCTCCTCACTCTGTCTTGATCCTGCTAAGTCTTCCCCCTAGTTTCCTCTGTAATGTAGGCCTTCTCCATGGCCTCTGATAGTGTCTGCGGGTAATGAATGCATAACCTATGAACCCTAACATTCTCATCGTACATTTATTCCACATATTGAACTAGATCCAAATGCCAACCCTCATACTTTGTTACCATCATGGAGGCCTATCGCAGATCATGAAACTCATCGATCCACTGTTGAATGAATCTCTTGGATATGTATCTACTCCTAAAACACTCCTCGAAGAGATCCCGGAGTAGTTGTATCGAATCCACATGGAGCTTTTGTTCCTCATTCCTCCACCAAAATCCATCTCTGTCACTCGAGAGGTGGATGGTAACACAAGATTTTTGTTGCTAGAACAAGGGTGTATCTTGAAGCATACGCTCAAACTTACCAACCATGTCTCTACCTAAAATCATCCCGTGTCTCAAGAAAAATGAGGTGGGTGTAACTTCATGATTCTCTAATGTGATTTGTTTCCATATATTATTGGCCCCTAGGTCTCTCTACTTGATCATGTCTCACCTAGGGATCCTAGACCTATCTCTCGTGCCCCGTAGTTCTATCTCTGTGTTCCTAAGTGGTGACCCATGTTTAACCGACTTCACATGGGATTTCTATACCCTATCCTAATCATTGTGACATGAAGGTTCACGAGTCTCCACTAATGGCTCTCTTTTCTATCTACTAGGCTGCCCTCCTAAAGATCCTCTGCGTATAACGACATTAACATCCTATAGTGTCTACTGGTATTTGAAGCAAAACAGGCATTACAGTCTAATCTGGGGGGATGGTAGGTCTAGGTCCTCATGTAAGAACCACTCTGTCAGTGCTGCGTCTCTTTCAAAGACTAAGGCGAGAGTTAGTTCATCATCATCTAAGTTTTTTTAATTTTCTAAGTTTTCTATGTTTTTAAAAACAATCATGCGATGTTGTGTGATCTAGTTGTAGATTGCGTTAGGTTAACTGTTTGTGTTTTCAAGTGTGCCCAAGGGTCCAAGCATTGAACCCATGACATTGATGTCAAGTGTAACACCTACAAAATTCTGCACAAAAACCTAAGACAACCCAAAAGTTAAATTAGAAAATTTATGAAATAATTTGTTTTATAAAATTGGTTACAATGGGTAACCTCTAGCTTAGTTTAGTTTATTGACTTCTTAGAATTTTATTCATTTTAATTAACAATTAATTTCTATTATTTAATCTCTAGTTTGGGTTTAAAATCCCTTATTCTGACCCTTATTGGATTTAGTAACATAGCTCAAATGTCATTTAATAATTTTATTATTCTAGGGCTAAGTCTAAATTTTCTCTCCCATTAAATCAAATACAATTTAAT
>CM031237.1:252068365-252105748 GCA_018340775.1 Taxus wallichiana var. yunnanensis
AATAAGAGGAGAATTCATCCCCTTATTTGTCAAATAACAATGAGGGATCTTGAGCAACATTTGACAACTTTTTACAAGAATGGCTTCCACAAAAACATACAATCCAAAACATTCAACACATCTAAATGGACATACTCAACAAAATTTACAACTTTCTCAAACAACACATAGGCTTGATATCAAACCAAAAATGAGCAAGGAATATGGGAACCACCTTATTTTCCCTCCCAAGTGAAGTATAATTTCACCCAAATCCTCCATGTGCATAATACAACAACAAAACATCCTTATCTCTCCCCTTGCAAGTATGCAAAAATATGTCTATGTTTTACTTTTCACTCCCCATAGGTGAAACTCCCAATCACACTCCCTCCAAAATACATTCCTCACAACTCCCTTTTCCCTCCCTAATGGTCCCATACTTCCATCTCCCACTCCCTTCTTAAGGCAAACTACCCAACCACACAAAAAAAAACACATTCACAACACTCATACAATACTTAACAAGCACAATTTTCACATCTACAAATATAAATAAGAAAAAAACAAAGGTAGAGATCCTACCTCTTAATCAATAATCCAATAGAATTCACTCCACAAGATTTTTGACACCTTCAAGCCAAGCACACTCCAAAAGCAACTCCAACAAGCTCCCAATTCTAAAAGTGCAAAAGAAATAAAATGAACAAGTAACCCCAAATCCATCAAATTCCATCAATAAATAGAAATGGGATGTGAGGATGATGAGGTGGCTCCATGTAGATTCCACTTCATCATTCCTCCATTCCAACACACAAGTCAAACACCATGCCCAAGACAATAAATGAACATGTAAGACTTACGACAAGCCCACATGACACTCAAACTTGCACACCAAGCCTACCAAGGACAAATTAATTGTGGTAAGTAGGAAAGTGCAATTATTTTCACCCTTTACACTCCAAAATGCATAAATAAGTCTAAAATTAACTCCACATACCATAGGTATGGTTGTTGGGTGAATTTAAGAGGCATGAGATAAGCTTAGCTTGTCCCACAAGCCTCCAAAAAGGCCTCCCAAGTCAAAATCCGAATTTTGAAGTTGGGGAAGGGTACACAACAAAAAATCCAACACAAATCCAATCTATATCAAAATATTTCAAGGACCATCTACCCAATTTATTGCCCATATGTCAAATCTTCCCTCCTAATTCAATTTTAAGCTAAACTAGCTAATGAAGATACATAAGCAAGTGTTAATAAAGTAACAATATTTCCCATAATTTAAATACATGCCCAAAAAATTGAAGCAACTAATTTTTTTAAAATAGAGTAAAACACAATACACCCATGGCCACATAAATGAGGTATCCCCCTATGGGAACCTCCTAACAAGGCATGCAACAACACAACATAATATTATACACAAGTTGTCAAATTTTGGCCATGTTGCACAACACCCAACATCCTTCTATGGTTGGTCCCCTATCCCCTTTCGATGTATGTGATAAAATGTCCTGCAACACAAACAAAATACCTCTCTAGGCCTTACAGCTGTATCAACAACATCGAGACTAATATACATATAAAAATCAATAATCATCATCTAAAATTAGCAATTCTATCATCTATCATCATACAATTAATTCAATTTTGGCATCCATAAAATCATAATTCTACTCAAAACATCCAACATAGGCTATGCATTTAGAATATGACACATTAGTATAAAATCAGAATATTGCAAATCAACATATATAACTATCTATCATCGCCATCTAGTGCATCATAATAAAAATGTAAATCACAACATGTCAATAGTCAAAATATCCACATAGTACATCAACTACTAATAAATATATAATACAATACTCAAAATATTTAAGTATCAATCCAACATTAATAACATCATATTGAAATAGTGTCGAAGAGGAGTGGGCACTACAGCCACAAATCAAGAAATGCAGTCATGCCCTCCAATGAACAATGTGAGTCCTACTTCACCACCCAAGGCCTCACATAGGTGACTAAAAATTCTCAAATATCCTCTTATGGATGGACCATTATGATCGATAAGTGACATTCCTAACAATATCACTTAGTGGGAAATGTCAAAGCTCATGTGAATAAACATCAAAGTGGTTATACAACATTTGTTAAATGACCAATTTCTTCCATATAGAAAGTGATTTCTACTTTTATTCACACGTCACAATTTGTAGATTTATTTAATAATTCTATAAACTATGCCATGGTTTTCAGCTATCAAACTGTGGACTACAAGGTCGAAAAATTGAGAGGAAGAAGTTACTTTAGTTTTCTTTTAATATAAATTGGTGTTACTTTGAGAATGCTTCCATTATTTACCATGATAAAATGGTGAATATGTGTACGAAAATGGATTTAACTATTAATTAGTTAGTGAAAATATATGTCATTCATATCTTGAAAACATATTTTTAATCTTAATAGATAATGAGGATGAGACATACATGGACAAAAATCTTACAAACTACGAGTATCTTCACCTTTTCTAGGTGTACATAGATATTTTCTTATAAACTATAATATCTTAACCTTTTCCAATAATTTAAACCAATTTTTGTTATCATTCTAAAAAATTCACTTTCATACCACCTTCCATCAAGTCTCAGAGATCAATTAGATGTTTTCAAGTCACGTAAAATATTTAAAGACACAATTCTATCTCAAAAATTACCACATGTATAATTATTTGACTAAGAAGAAAATCATCATAATTTCAAACATTCACCCCCATCCAACTAGAGTATAAAGATAGATTGAATGGTGCAATATTGCCATTCGCTAGACAATTTCTTATCTCTATGGTAAAAAAGAAAGTATTGTTTGTTATGATTATCATGAAGATTCACACCATGAATTCCTCATAATCTCATAAGAAATACATACATACAAACATACATACATACATATATACATACATATATGTATGTATGTGTGTGTGTGTCTATACACACAAGTTTTTAATGAGACATTGCAAAAATAATATATTATGTGGGCACACATGATCAAATTTGAAGAACACTTTGTTAAGCACATGGAGATAAAGGTAGGGACATCATGTGCATTGATTACAAATTATAAATATATCTTCTAAACATTTATTTTCTCTTACGCATTGAAAGAAGTTGGTTGAGTTATATAAATCCATAAAATAGGCTAATACTTTGCTTAATTTTAATCCTCACATATTTATAGATTTTTTTATTATCATCAAGGAGTGGGTTTTTCTCAACCAATAATAGATTTGATGCATTTTTGTCACTATTAACATTATAAACACATTTTTAGGGTCTACATGAAAATTCACATTGATTGAAACACCGTGTGCATGCGCGTCTGTCTGTGCACGCACGCGCACACACACACACACACAAATTAAGAGAGAAAGTCACACAAACAGACACAAAGACGTACACACACACACACACATACCCCCACACATAGACATAAACATGTACACACACACATACCCACACCCCCACAGAGACACACATGTATACACACTCACACACTCCCATGTGCGAAACACATATACAAACAAAAACGTGGACACCCACCCACACACACACACTAAGACACACGCACACTCACACATACACCCACCCACCCACATACATAAAAACCTATGCACACATGTGCACGCCCACCATGTGCGCCCGCATATAAATGCACACACACATATACCCATATATGCACACACACACACACACACACACACACACACACACACACACACACACACACACACACACACACACACACACACACACACACATACACGTACACTGCACAAGCATAAACATGGGCACTCACACCCACCCACATGCACATGCACACAATTGTAGAAAAACACAAACAAACATAGAAAAAAACACACACACAGACACTCACTCTCTCTCACACACACAAACTCCCACATGAATGCACACCCATAGACACTCATAAAATCACACATATGCATGCACATACTCTTATAATCACACACCCACAAACATGCACACACGAGATAGAGATAAACACATGCAAACACATACGAAATAAACACACACCCACACACCCACACACATACACAACTTAATTAAGAAAATATGAATGATATAAGTGCCTAATCGAATAGCGAGTAAATAATTGATCAATTAATTATATAAAAATAACGCATGAAACTAAGAAATAAAATGTGAAACTATAGTTGCAAAAGAAGGTATAAAAGAATTATCTATTTTGTAGAGATCCCAAAGGTGCACATAGATGGAAAACTCAAAAATATGATGTGAAAGGTATTGCACCAAAGCTCAAAAAATACATGATGTTTGAAACCCCATAATGAATAGAATGGTGGTTCAATTTGGGTATTGATAGTAGGAAAAGGTGTCTCTTTTCTTCGCATTCCATAAGTTCACGCTCATGACATCATCATCGTGTTTTGAGATCTTACGGAGAAAACTATTTTCCATGTGTTCACCATGTCCTTTCTTGTCAAGTATTGGTACCTATTGCTCAATATACCCATGTTGGATGGATCCTCTATATATTTTTCGTACACCATTTCCACGGTGACACCCATAAAAAAGACTCTCGATATAAGTTTTGCACTCATTCGATAAGTACGGGAAATAATGACATGAGAATCGTTAATGTCATTTTCATTACTCCCATGACAACATTCATCGTTTACATCAAAATGGAGCAGTTGTTGTATACTATTATCACGACTTTCGATCTCCCATAAAAATCTTCACATTGAAATGAAATTGAAACTCCTTTTAATTTGAAACCTATTCATTTTTCACTTGTTCTTTAGATTATTTCTATTGTCATCTAGACCATATGAACACAAGTAGTTGCGATTAAAAATGGTAACATCAAATTCTATACAAACGCGTTTACGAAAAGCATGTACAAAAATAATTGTTAAAAAGGTCGAACCTAGTGTATGACTTGATTGTATTCGGTTTAGGGTTTTCTATATTTTTTGACTTGTGATTTATGCGAGCAAATTTAGTCTCAAAATTTTGGTTAGAACCTCCCCCTTTAGAAATTCATCTAGTCTTACGAACGATATGGCGACATAAATGTTGATATTCGAGTTCACCCACCGATTGGTGTCCATTGAAGGTCATCATACGAAAGCCGACTCTTTTCCTCTGTTATCTCTTTGATAGGAAAATTGATCATGCTCTACCATTTGGGCCTCCTTCTCATCCTAAAAATTATTACATGCGGTTTTGCATCGTTAATGAAACAATTATTTCATACTTTCCGATATAAGTTTTGAGTTGTGATTGATCATCATCAACATGAATACCATCTTAAAACATTGGAATCCTTTGAATTTTTGGCTAATTTGAATGCCACATGTATAAAATACAATATTGAAATGCAAGGAAAATGACAATTTATAGGACTACATACTGCTTCAATGCACAATCATATCACAATATGGTTATCTATAATGTGAAAAAGACTATAATGTTACAAAGAAATTTATTACAAAATTTATATTATTTCAAATACATTTATTCAATTTTGAGAGAAACTTCCAATAAAAAATATTATAATTCAATTTATAAATATAATTTAGATTGTTTAATAATAAATTTATACCATGATGGATCTCGCCGTAGCAACAAAAACGCCAGTCCATGATGATTATGTTGTCATGGCATGCTCCTTGGCTTCGCGTCTGTTTGGAGGCACCTCTAGGGAGCCCCTAAATATTTTAACCTCATGGTTTGAGGGTGATCCTTAACTTGCGATCCCTGAGGAGTTGGTGGATAAAAGAAAGAATAGTCTAAAATGTGCATCCGTTGGAAGATTTAGTGGTTTGAGGACTAATATAGATTTTTTTAGGGAATGATGCAAGAGGAAATGGTCTTGTAGGATGGATGTGCATCCTTTGGGAGTGGAGATCTTCCTCTTCTGCTTCCAAAAGATGAGGATTTGTAACGAGTGCTCTCTAAAGGACCGTGGTTTTACAGAAAATTAGCTCTTGGCATTTGCAGGTGGAACCTTGGGATGAAAACAAATTACTCTTTTCCTAGCCTCCCCGTGTGAATCCGTCTTCCTGGAATGCCTCTGGAATTCTGGGAGTTCTAATTGTTGCGGACCATGCGACGAGAAACCGTTCACGATTAATCTTTGCCTGGATATGCATTAACGTCCGTGTTGGAGGAAAGGTGCCGAGAAGAATAGTCCTGAAGACCTCAAAATACAAAGTTGTGCATGAGATTGTTATAGAAAAAATATAGGGTTATCTGTGAAACTTGTAGGCGGACTAGTTTTGTGGTTTCATCCTGTTTCACTGATTTATTTCCATCACAAATGGTGAAGCCTAGGGATTCTCATTGACTTGTGAAATAGTTGGAGGATATATTACAATCTAATTCATTGACTGCTAGAGAGGTGAAGGATGTCGAGGAGGAGTGGTATGTTGAAGAATCATGTGAGAATATTGATGGTGATAAGGTGGAAGATGAACCTGTGGCCTACACTTTAGAATGACAACCCATTACCTTCGTGGAAGACATGAGGAGCGAGCAGGTCTCTAGGATATCCCAAATGGCATGATGTGTTGAATTGGTGTCCCAGTCACCCTATTCAAATTCAAATTTTACATTTAATGACTCTCCAGGGCATTCCCAGTTGTGTTATGGCAGTCATCTTAAGGTGGGTGTACCTCGCGTGCAGGGTGCCTCGATTGACGAATTGACGGTTGATAGTAGATGTGCTGGGGGAGTGAATCCGTGGGGGCCTTTTTAAATTTTGATTTGAATACGGTACACAATGGATCGGTATCCCATAAATTGAATGCGGATCGAAATCATTTTGATGGAGGAACGTTGGCGGAAGAAGGTAGGCACTTGGTAGTGGACCTCCTTGACTCATCGGATCTCGGGAATGATGGAAGTGGGTGGACGGTGGTTCAGCCCAAACTTTACCGGAATACTCGTAGTCGTTCTCGAGGTGTTGTCGGTTCTTGATGAACTTTGTTTTGGAGCTTCATTTCCCTTTCTTTTCGTTTTTGGTCGTGACCTTTCGTGGTGTGTTGTTCTAGCATAGGCTTTCTTGTTGGGTTTTAATTGCTTTATCTTTCTCTAATTTGTATGGGTGTTTTTGGGCCCTTCAAAACCCATACAAATTAGAGAAAGATAAAGCAATTTGTAAAATAATAATTTTCAAAAATGATGTATCTAAAATAAAAATTATTATATTTAGCTAAAAACAATAAAAACTAACAAAAAACACATTTTTAAAAACGGAAGTTATAAATTAGAAACTTAAAATATTAAAATATTAAAACGTATTTAATATATATATATATATATATATATATATGCCAAAACATAATAAATAAACAATAAAATAATAATCTTATGCAACATCCATGTACCCTATTTTTTAAAAATAGTGAACTTAAAAACTAAAATTGAAGAATATAGATATTTCAAAAGATTAAAATTAAAAAATGTGGCTTCTCCACAAAGAAATTTATAAATATGGATATTATGAAAATTTTATTTTGTATTGTATGAAATTATGATATTATTCATGATTGAAAATTTTTACTTTGTTTAAGGATTCGTCATCCGTGAGTAAATTATAATAGCGTAGACTATATACATCTATAGTTTTACTTATATTTTGTTAGTGTATATTATTTTAAAAAAGAAATCACTAACATATTAAATTTCCCACAATGCATGTATTTCAATTTGTTTTGGATAATACAAACTAACTATTATAATGTGTAGAATTTGACACTTTTATTTGAAATTTAGAAATGGTGCTAAACGTTTGAATCGTAATAAAAATCATTTACTATACATTCGAACAACTAGTATTCATAACATACTAAATTGTCTAAAATATACATATAATTTATAAAATCTTGATAAATTGAGGACTATTTTTAGGAACTCTTGCAATTTTCAAACTTTTATGTGAACTCCTTTACATTCGGTTTAGGTGGAGAATCATATTTTTGTATGTCTTCATTTTACCAACAGGATCGGGAGGAATGAAGCTCCTAGTATTCATATTCACTACACAAAAGAGTAACTAGTACACAAAAGAAGCATATAAAGCGAGTTAGTATGTTATATGAAAAAACTAGTATACATCATCTAATATGAAAAACATACAGAAAAGAAAATGCCATTTCAGAAAGCTAATATCCATGAAAACTCAAGTATGGATAATTTCTCTTTGGCATGAAGCTTTAAAAACCTCTCAATACGGTTTACCACCCAATCATCGATACAAAATTTTAAAGGCAAGCCCCTTCATCACGCAACGATAGTTGGGTGTATCGATGTGGCATCCTAAGGAAAGCCCCTTTAGTATGCACTCGATTCTTGTCTTTGTAGAGGCATTTGACCCCATATACGAGAATTGAGAGTGAGAGTATGACAATAAAGATTTTTGTAGCTTGACTTACATCAAACATTCACAACCTTGTAATTACCAATATTTAAAAGCTAATACAAAATTATATATACAAGCGATCTACACATTAGCAATATTTACAACTATAATGAATCCATAAAATCCATCTTTTCCTAATGCATTCCATTTAGCACAACTAAGAGCAATGAAATTACAACTAAGAGCTTGAAGATAACATGCATATTTAATTGAATTTTATATTTTCTTATGATAGAAACACATCAACATGCAAATCTAGAACTTATTTATGCTTATAGATAATATTAAGAATCATCTAAAACACTTATAATATTAAATTTGTTCATTTTCTTTAACTATAAGCGTATTAATGTTTGAGTTATAACTATAATAATGTTTCAGTTTGGATTTCAAGACATTTATTATTAAAGTTCTTGTTAATAAATATGAATACAAATATTAAGGTCATACTAGTGTGACTTCAAAAATTTAATTTCATAAATGAAAATGTGTGGAAAACCGTCATGTTTTTCAACGTCTTTGAAAAACACCTTTGCGTTTTTGAGCATGTTGAAAAACACCTTTGTATGATTTCCACATGTCGATCACTAAACATTAAGTATCATTCATATTTTAGAACTTAATTTTTTTGTGTAGAAGCTTAGTTTTTCGTTGATGAGTAATTATGAAATTGATCTCGTCATATAGGCATTTAGTTGTTAGTCAATGGAAATAGGAATTTTCTTTCTATATAAGGAAAAGGTCTCTATGACCATGATAGGAACCAATAACCATGATAAAACATGTTAAAGAAGTACTACTTTCAAAATAAAGTGGCATAAAGAGGATTTCAATTTAAATTAGTAAAATTGTATAATGGTCAATCAAAACTTGTCACATAGGTTGTAAGTTATTAAGACACCATTCATATATTTAACAATGTTCTTCACAAGGCATCAAGAGGAAAATAGCATCTCCGTACACATCACAACATAATGGATGTCCATCAAAAGAAAGAGGAGTTATTTATTTTTCAAGCAAATTATGTCCAAGATAAGTTGTTGAAGTTCAATATTCAATATTCTAAGGCAATGGATACTCCAATTGCAAATGGAGGAAAACTAATGTCGTAGGATGGCAAGCCTTTAACTGATGAGAAGATTTTTAGAAGCTTGGTGCGAGGTTTGGTGTATCTTACTATGATTAGACCCGATATCATTTATGAGGTTTCACTAGTTTCTAGATTCATCAGAATTCCTTCACTCAGACACATGCAAGTCATGAAAAGATTTGTTGGATATGTGAAAGGGACTTATGATCATGGTATTCACTTTAGACCAACAAGTTCATTATGTCTTATTGGATACTTAGATTCAGATTCACACTCATTTGAGAGGTAAGCTTTATTTGGGATTTTGATATTATTGTTGTTGAATTAAAAAATTTTTGTGCACATACAAAATGAAATTGTGCACTTATTTAGGAAATCCACCTAGATTTGAGTTTGTTCACAACAACTAGTTGTTTTTTGCGAAACAAATTTCCAAGTTATTTTAACTTTGGAATCCCTATTGTAATATTAACTTACAAAAATATATAAATATATAGAAACTTTGTGCATGATTGGTGTCATGTTTGTGTAATGATCTTTTGGTTTTGGTAATGGTTTGCTATCGCAGATCCACGCATAATATTAGTCCATACTCCCACACAATTTTGTATATGAAAGATTCAAATTGAATAGAAATCAACAAATTCACTTTAGAAAACTAAATAAAACTTTAGGACATATTGGACGAGATTTCCACCTTGAGATAGCATCTTATATGGTATTTTTCATCTCATCAAATGGGAGAAACCTCTTTCAATATATATATCCTTTTAGAGTTGTCTTACAATGAGAGTTTTTTTCTATTTATAATGAAAAGAAAGCTAGTGCATGTGGTCCTTATAGATTTACATTTTATATTTATATCTTGATTATAGCACCAACACATGAACTTCACTTATTCAATATCCCTTGTGTTAACTTTTTCGATCGACTTATTTCCGTAGCTATAAGAATATTATAATTACAAAATAGATATCTGACATTGGAATATAAAGAATAATATTATAAACATCATAAAACATATTTCTATGAACAAGTTGACTTATACTACTTCCATTTAGACAATGCTTTTCTATGAACTATTAGCATGGTATAAATTATGTATTCATAACACATTTGAATGGAAACATTTGTTGCACGTTGTGCATATCGAGTTTGGCTAACTAATTTATTTCTATCATTCCAAGTTCTTAGTATCCTAAGTTCTTGTCATCTCTTAAAATGCTTCATAGCGCACAAATCTTATATAACATGCCAATTATATTTCCTATAAATGAATTTCTTGCTTGCAAAAAGGATTCCTTCCAAAGATAGTTTTTGAGTATTTGTACAAGTTTACTACTATGTTTTAGTAATGTTTTAATTATAAATATATTACATAAATGATTTTTAAAATTCTACAAGATATTATTTCTCCTATAATATCGTATTGTTCTATATTGAAAACATCACTTTGTTCAGATTTACTAAAATGGTTGATTGAGAAAATATCAGTGTTCCCTCTAAAAAACTTCTCTCTATAGATGCATGAAGTACTTGATAAGGTAACTAATACTACCTTTGAGTTCACTCTTTGCTTAACAACCCTGGTGACTGTGTATAGGAAACTTGAAGCTTATTTATGTTATTATAAATGTTATATCCATTATTTTGAGGTTATGAGAGAAGAATTAAATACTTTTGGTCCAATTAAGGTCTTTCGGTCTAAGATATTTGTATATTGTGTTGGTGGACAATAAGAATGATGTATATTACTTTTATTCTATACCTGTAAGTATAGCAGGAGTTATCTTAAATGATTGAGATTTGGTTGCTATTTTATTTTTGGGTAGGTGGATGTATGAAGACCCTTCATGGGCTCATATAGCTCCTTTTTTACTTTTGGTAAAGGCTTACACAGAAGCAGGTGATCAAGTAACACAAACTGATTTTCTTAATGTTGTTCAAGAGCTTGCCTCTAGTGTCAAAGCAATTGTTCGAAGGTTGGGTTTGACATTACAAATCCTCCCTAGAAATATTTTCAGTATAAATAAATGAAAATATTATAGTTGTAGAGACTAAAAAATACATTGTGTATTCAACTCAGGGTAGTAATTTATAGTCTTTTAAAAATTGAAGTGATCAATTGTTAAACTATTTAACTTGTAACTTTCAATTTTCAATGTAAATTTATAATCCAAATAATTGAAATGATAATGCAAATTATAAATGAACAACAACTTAACTAAGCATCACAACTTTATTTACATTGTTTTGATAGTTGTGTGAATGTAAATACGAAGAAAGGCATCAATCAGGCGAAGGAATTTTTCATTTATATTTACTTGAGAGCCGCTTGTTATTCTTTGAAATTGTCCTCTGCTTACCTTCTACTCTACAAATTCATCCAAATGTTTGGCTCTGGCTCTGGCTTCTCGCAGATGGAAGTTTTCTGGTTGTGTTTTAACTAAAACAACTTAAGAAGGTAGAAAACAAGGACGAAAATAGGGAGGAATGGTGTTTTGGCAGTAAAGCGCCTCCTCCTAAGCACAGTTAATGCCTCATGTACACCCTCGGCTTGCTCTCATCGATCCAAATGGATTTGAATCGTCCTCTGAAGAATCACAAGAATCCCATGTAGGAAAATTGTGGACCACCGAAAAGACATGTACTACCGCTAGAAAAAATGGACACCTCATGTGTATGTAGTGCTAACTGTAAAATAACAGTAACATATAATTAAATAAATATATATAAGAAAAGAAGTGTGTGAATGCGTTGGTTGAGGGCAGTGGAGTGTTGCAGGCGGGCTGACAAGGCACATGGGCACCCTTAATGGCCAGTCAGACCTGTCATTTTTCCTTGCATGATAATAAAAGAACTTTAATTTTGATCCAGGCACCTCAACCACGCAGAAACCCAAGTTAGCATTGCAAATTTAGCAAAAAATGGATGGTTACAGCAGATTCCTTGTCCCTGTGAGGAAACGACCTCTGCCTGCCACTGGTTTTTGGTGTAGGTAGAAGAAGATTGAGGTCATGAGGTGCTTCAAATTTTGGTCTCTAACCTGATCAGTTCGCCCTTTTTCAGCTTCCACCCAGCCTGCACCGAAGGAGGATTTGTCAGATGTTTTATTGCAAGTGCTCTGGCAGATATGCAGGCAATGTGGAAGCACGCATTTGGCATTTGAAATGTTTGACTAAATATGCCTGAAACGTGGCATCATGGACTGTAATGATTGCTAGATAGGCATGAAACGGGTTTATTGAAAAGGCTTAGAAATTTCCAAGAAAATTCTATTTCCAGGTGTAAATTAAGCCTCCACGACCTTTGTCAGCTTCCTCCCAGCCTGTGTTGTATGGTTAAGAGGTTTTCTGCACGAATGGAGGCACTCCTTCTGTTGCTTGTGAAAAACCGAGATTTAACTCCGACAAGGATATTTCATGCCAGAAAAACATTTTGATAAGGTATAGATATGCAAGTATGTATGATTCTTATGTGATGTATATTCATTGTATATCTATCCAAGTCAAGCCAGTAATAATAGATTATCCTTACAATAGATCTGGATGCAGTCGAAGAAGTTATCAATGACAGATATAATACATTCTTTGAGAACAACATTTTGAGAAACCATTGCTCACATAAACTAGTGGTTGAAGCAGCTGCCTTTCCAAAACGAAAGCTTATGCCTCCAACACCAATGTCAGATCACTTTGTCGCTGTGCATGTTGATCGATATCTTCTGATCTTTGGTAGTGGTTCTCATTCTTCATGTTTCAATTATTTACATGTCCTTGATTTGCAGACTATAGAATGGTCACACCTACAACAACCAGGTGATTTTCTTATTCTTAGGGTTGCACGCTGTGGTGTCATAATAGGTGAAACACTGGTATATTGTAGGTGGAGGAGATAACAGGAGAGGTGTATCTAAGATCCTCTAGGAGATCATTGCAGGATGTGATCAAATGGGTTTGTTTAAATGGCCCTGAAACTGCTCAAGAGAATGCGATTGATAGAGCTTAAACCAAATTCCAAAACCTTGGTCATCACTCCTCCCTATCTACGCCAATGGGAGCCTTGATACAGGGTATGCACAAATTGGTTTTGCTTATAACAATTATACAAAATTCCAATCATATGCTCGGAGCGAGGCATAAAGCCTAGCCACGAGGCAACTTGTGCCCAACATGAGAGCTTTAAACAGGGTAAGAGATCTACACAAAAGAAAAAAATAAAAATAAATTGAAATCCAGTTTTTACTTTTGTATTGGGTGTTGTAGTTGTGAATTCCCGATAAACATGTATGCAAAAAAGGAAGCATTCGGATGGCTCACCAATGGGTTGACATATTGCTTAATGCCAATATAGTTTCATGGATCGAGACGACTACTTGAAAAGCACAAAATGGTGTTCTAATGAGGCATGGATGCATGGCAAATAGTTTGGGTCTTCACGGGACAATCTGACATGATTTCATAACAATGGTGGTCTCGATGGATCGCGAATGTAAACCACCCGGATCCCTCATACCCGCTTTGGTCATCATTCCTAGGCATGGTTCATCTCTCCTCATATCTCATAAATTTTGTTCTTTATTTTTCCTTTTTGCAACGAAATGAAGTTTTAAAATCGAAGGATTTTCGTATATTATACTGTCTAAAATAAACTTGTTTTAAAAATAGTAAAACCGTATATCGTAACTTATAGGATCCAATCTTTCGTGGTAGACAATATACTTGAATCCTCAATTCATGATGATCTAGGAAATGTCGCAACCAAAATAGATTACTATAGTACCCTTTTCTATTGACAGGTTGAAGTTGAGTTCCATGTAAATGATTTGACCGCTCCCTTGTTTAAATAGATCAATTGCATTTTTCGAGACTTGCAAAGTAACCTTCGAAACTCCGGAAAGGAGATGTTAAGTTTCTTATGTGTACCTTGTTATGTGAGGTGTCACTTCAATCTCTGGATCCACCCCGAATGAACATTTGTGACCTTTTTGATGCCCCTATTGGATCCTCATTACACTGTTTTGCAGTGGTAGGAAGATGCTAAATCTAAAAAGTTGGCTTTCGTTTTGAACCACCATTTGAAACTTGGATAGAGAAATTATTACCCGCCTTTGCAAACCTCTAGTGCTTTTACTAGACAATTACTTGAAAAACTTTGGTTCAGAAAAATCACATTCTAGGTTAGTTTAGCAAAGGCATTTCTGCAAACCTCCGATCATAATTTGACGAGGTCAAAAGCTGGAATAATTACGACTTGTCGAGTCCATGAAACATGTCACCATTTGAAAAATGTTTTCTAGTTCTCATTCCCATTGACTCGATGAATGTTGAGAATACGTGTGGGATTTGCATGGAATAGTGCTATGTTTTAATAACAAACAAAATCATGCACATAGGATCTAAACAATTCCCCAAAATCTACATCAGTGGAATTATAAACTAGAATAATCCAAATCACACAAAAGTACACACACATAACAAGCATGTACCGTGGTTCACCCAATGTGGGCTACGTCCACCAAAGATAGAGATCTCATATATATATATATATATATATATATATATATATATATATATATATATATAATATAACAAGAGATTACAAACCAACTCTTCTGCACAAGAGTACATGTATCTCTACAAGAGTATCTCCTCCTCCCAGATCTCCAACCGGATCTTCCTAAGTACACTAAATCGTGCCTCCATACCACCACTTGTGTCTCCTTCAGATCTCTAACCGGATCTACCTGAGTGCACTACAACTGTGCCTCTCAAACATAACCAGATCTCACATACAGAAGCTACCTATGCATCTGCCACTATGCAGCCAAGCTCTCACTATATTGTGAATCTACAAACAAGACCTCTACAATATCTAGATCTACATGGATCAACAATACAATATGATCTCATGGATCTACAATACAAGACTAGATCTACATAGATCTATAATACAAGATCTCACCAACATGTGGATCTACAAGAAGAAACCCTAAGTGCTTTGCATACTATGCAAGCCATTACATGAGACTAAACAATACAAAGGAAATATAGTAGAAGACGTTACCCTCTTCTCACCATTCAGATGTACCTGCTATTTCCTTTTGTCCATCTCCTCTCCATGGAGACTTTGTCTTCATGTAACCTGTTCTTTCTTTTTCTTCTTCTTCTTCGTCTTCATCCTCTCAATCTAGGAGAGAATCAAGGATCTAATTTAATCCTTCTCTTCATCCATCTAACCCTCTCTAACCCTATTTTTCTAGCTTATATAAGCTTAGACAAACTTAGGGCAACATAGCCATGAAATTACATCCAATAGATTTGCTTTAAAACAAAAAAACAATATTAAAACCCGTGACTTAAAAATAAAGTGCTTCACACAGGTAACCGGTGCCGGTTAGACCTAACCGTGACCGGTTCCCCTTTTTCATTGACTGACATCGGTCCTACCTGACCAATGCCGGTTCCACTTTATTTCTAGTCACTTTCCATTTCATGCTAACTATGAAGCAATCTAGCTCCACAACCTAACAATGAATTCTCCTTATATAGGGGAACTTGTAGGAAGTTCCTCGTTGCACGTTCATCCATTGAACATCATTTTTGGACGTGGTTTTTTGAGCCCTCGAGCTCACTTTTGATCATTAACAACTAGCTCATTTATGACCGATGGCCCCAAAAAACTAGCCGCTAATCATAAAGTGTTCACCAGTTCTGAATTCTATCAGTTCCTATGAACTCTTGGTATATAAGTGGGCACGTAGAAATTTAACCGTGGTGTGTTTGCTCATCGAAAGACAATGTTTGAAAGTGGTTTCTTAGCCTCCGAGCTGTTTTGAACATTTTTGTAGCTAGCAGGAAAATGTAAAAAGGAAGTTGTAGGACCCCTGTCGGGTTGCCAAACCACCGTGGAAACTTTTGACACATGTAAATAACTATTTGAAAACTCCATAGTGTAACTTGTGTGAAATAGAACTTTTGACAAAATGGTGTTTCTCTCTCCTTGGTTACAAAATGAAGTGAAATGAATTCATGTTTCTAAACCTTTTATTTCAAATGTAAATTATAATTATTATTATCTGTAAATTGGGGAACTGAAAAACATTAATTATGTTAGATTAGGGTGGATTCCATGCCAGCAATTTATCGCTGATTTCATGCTCACCTAGTTTTGCAGGATGCAAGAAAGATGGCAAAAGGCGATGTGTAATTCATTATTTCTTATTGTAATTTATATAGGTCATTGTAAAATGAATATATGTATAATGTAGTCTTTTGTTACAGAAAATTTATATTTGAAATTTTCTAATATGTATGAGATGTTATTTTTAGGGATATCTTAGGAAATGTGCATTAATCACAAGTTCAATTTGATTTATAGTTGCGTATGGTAAAAGGGTTTATATATATATATAGTAAATGAATTTGAAGTTAATATATTGTAATGCATTTTTAGTGTTTAATAAACAATTAATTAATTACTAGGTTGTATTCTTACCTCGTAAATGTAATAAAGAGTTTCAATCGAAATACTCAACCCTAACATAAGATTCATCCATAACTTGTCTTCATGTGGGATCCTTCTTAGCGTGGAAGAAATTGAAAATCGTAGAATGAACTTAAACTTTGCACTCAATGGAACCTCCTAGCTTTATGTAAATAAAACCCCTAGTTTGGGTTTACTGTCATAGTCGTTATGCTTAGCAACATTATCATGAACCCATCTTTTAAGAGCGACATGGTCCACTTCATTTGGAGCATGTGGTTCCTCTCTAGTTTCGGTAACCATGAGGAGAATGTCTTCTCTTCAGGTCTGACACCATGTTGAGTGGTGAAGACCACCTTGGAAGTCACCTTATGAGTCCTTGTTTGAAGCAACGACTATGCGGTGTAACCTTACCATCTGTGGAGTAAGTAGAGCTATTACTCCCTTAGTATCCTTTTGGATTGTCAGGTCTTACGAAATTAGATCTAGAAATTAACTTCTTCAGTGAATAAATCCTGTTGGTTCTAGACGACATAAATGGAGATCATGAAATAGTTGTTCTAGGTCTTAAACTCTTGTTAATGAACTCCTTAGTTCCTCTCAGCTAAATGTGTTACCTTGGTTCTAACAACATAACACTTTGGTCTTTCATGAAGGTTGTTTAGCATAAATATGTCCTCTCACCTTAAACTCTTTTATAGTTGAGGCATAGATTCTTAGGTGCAATTGGAATTAAACTAAACCTCAGTTGATTGGGAGGTTAACTTGAGGTTCATGTGCAGTTATAGCGCTTCCAATCATATACTTCTTCAAGATGTTAGTCAAATACTTTCATAACTCCTTCTATTATAAAACTATGCTAATAATGAGACCATAGTGCGATGTAAGAGTAAAACAAGATTTGAGATTAGGAATAATGTCACTCTTGGAGTCCTTATAACTTAATTAAACATTTTCATGTGTTACAAAGAATATGAATTGCCTTGGTGTGATCAAACTTTGAGAAAACAAAGATATATATATATATATAATCTAAATACAATTTCTGTTGTGGGAATGTTGAATCGGGAAATAAAGATACGAGATCGAAGAATGTTTATGGGAAAAAGGTATCTTGAATCTAAACCACCCCCTTAAATCCTAATATTGCTTTCTAGACATCACGTCAAATTCACTTGAGTTGCAAGGGTAACATGTAGACATTGAATAAACATTTGAGAATCATATTCTTAACATAAGAACAAGATAATTAAAGTACTTTATATGCAATTTGAATTATGCCAAATAAGTATGTAAGTTATGGAAATTTCCGTAAAGGATAAAAATCCAACTTAAAATGGTCGAACTGTAAATTAAATGTGGAATGAACTTAAGAATCATGTAGGTGGAAAAAGGAGAAAATTATCCTTACACAATAATGTTCTTGGAATGTTAATCATAACTAAGATGCAATTAAAGAAATGATGTGTTGTGGGTTTTCCAATGAGTCCTTTTCTTGTGGTTGGGTCATTTCTAGTATTCATTCATTGGGAAAAGTGTGGCATCGACATGTCTATGGTGTTGTCTTGTGTCTATGTGATTCGATGACTTGTAAGTGTCATATGCGTCTTTGAGTTTCTCTTCTTGGAGCCCTTGTGGTGTTGTGTAGTGAGCAATCTAAGTCAAAAAAATAAAAAATTATCCTGGTATTTTACTGTTGTATTTGTGTGTGTAAAATGTGGGCATTAGAGTGTATTAGATGAAGCATGACATGTTGTCGAGAAGGTAAATTCTATGGGAAATGCACATACATAGGTGAAAATGAGTGAAGGGTAGCCATCACCCTTCAAGTGGGTATTAAATCTAATTTTGTTTGAAATTTACAAGAGAGGCACCAAACCCAATATCTCGTCCTTAGAATAGCACAAATTATATCCGGACCCCACCAACCACGGCCGTCACGTTTTGATTTTATTTCTTTATTATGATTGAAAATAATCTATACCACTTTATGTGAACATTATAAGCCAAATAGATAAAATTAACAATAATTAGAGAATATTCTCCATAATATATACAACATTGACAACAAGCTAAACTATCTTAAAATAGTTTTGAATATTCAAATTAAATGTTTACAAATATCAATATAATAAGAAAACCTTAAAATAGAATAATAAATAAGAAAAATATTTACATGTTAACAAGATAAAGTTATTTGACCAAGATATTTCATAGATTTATATTCTTTGTTCTTCGATATTTGTAAATTAGAGAAAATTATAAACTTAATAGAGTAATACCCACCTTTTGTATCTAACTTCCATTTTTAATTATGTATGTGTATGTGATAAATAGCCATATATGCTTTGCATATACTCTCCCTCAAATTTTTGTAATTCATCTTTTATGTTGTGACATGGGAGGTAAAATTTTATCTAAGCTTATCGTATTTAGAAAATTTTGAATCTTCAAATAATTTAGTTATTTTTGAAAATTGTCTTATTCTTGTTATCATGTGATGAATTTTTGAAGGACTAAATGATTTTCTTTAGTGAACTCGATTGAAACTAGTATATACATTATGAACCTTAGAAGTCAATACAAGAAAAATATAAAAAAATTAGAGGATCTCCCCCTAATCCATATACAATATTGTTGAAAACAAGTTAAGATATATTAGGATACATTTTAAATATTCACACTAAATGTTTACATATATCAATATAAGAAAAAATTACAACATATAAAAGAAAAGAAACCTAGTTACATGTTATCAAGATAAAGTTATTTGAATAAAATATTTCTCCTTTTATATTGTTAGTTTAATTTAGGATAAGTGTTAAATAGTGATTCTATTAAAGAATCCGCTCATCTCTAAATTCTTGATCAAGAATCTTTTTTCAAGAAATTTCATCTTCAATTTTAAACATATTTTTCTAAATAAAAATATAATAAACTTCATTAAGTAATAACCACCATTTTACGAATTTGTTTTCTATTTATAATTTGTATTTAATTAATAGCCATGTAGATCATCTAATAAGGTGAAAATTACATATACTCCCATTTACATACTCTTAATTTAACCTAACATCACACATGATACTTACATAAGTTCTCACTATACTAAATATGTGTAGAGATATTACAATAGCATTATTAGATGCAAGAGAATCTAAATAAAATACAAGGAAACAATATTTATTGATCGGTATAAAGAGATGAGATGTAGATGTAGACGGATCATCTAGACTCCTTAGATTATTGTTTCTTTGATCACTTATTTTATAAAGGTGTCTATAGGAAATTGAAAAGTTCTAGTGAGTTCATAGAAATGCACCTCTTATTTTTTCTAATTTCACTACTATCTCATTCATATACGGACGTTGTTGAGGCGATTCCCTTGTACACTTCAATGCAACTTGCAAAAATTGAGTAAGACATTCCAATACTATTGATATCTCTAATTCATTAGCATCCTTAAGCAAGTTCTTTATCCACCTTTTCTATGATTTTATTTGGAAAATCCATGCCTACCCATTTTTGAAGATTGACGCCTTCAACAAACATGTTATCTGTTGGTTTTCTCCTCGTCAACAACTCCAAGAGTAGAATTCATAGCTATATACATCTCCTTTTGTTGAAAGCACTCTACCCAATCCATACTCTAACATACAATACAATCATTAGTGATTGTTAAGCCATTCTAGAGATTGATGCAAACTACAAAATCAGGCCAATGAAAATATATATTGTAATAATGTAAAATATTTACAGTGCAATGTAGCCCATAGATCCTTTGAGTGCATTTGTTGAAGTCAATGAATCCATACTAAAAAGTAGCTTAGAAATGCCAAAATCTGCTATATAGGCAGTCATATCATCCCCTAATAGAACATTACTTGGTTTGAGATCACAATGAATCACTTTCACAAAGCAATAATGATGTAGATACGCCATTCCATTTGCTACCTCAATTGCTAATCTCAATCTATCACTCAATTTTAATCTACATTCATCTGCTCCTGGAGGGTATAGCCATCTCTCCAAACTTCCATTTGACATGAATGGGAGAACTACTTTTTAAAATTAATGTTAGAACATGCTGAAATGATTTTGATTACATTGCGGTGCCTAACCCTTTTTTAGCACATTACATTCTCTACTAAAACTTTGATGAGAATTTTCAACTTGCAAATTAGAAAACTTTAACAGCAATATTTATACCATTCGAGTATCCCTCTATAAACAGATCCAAAACTGCCAATTCCTAACAAATATGTGTACTAAACCCATTGAGTTGCAACTGAAAGCTCTTCATAGGAAATACTTGTTGGTCCTAGGTTGAGGACAACGTCAATGGCAGCTTGACTAGTATGTCTCCTTCTATAGGAAACTACTAATGATAACAAGGACATGATGAAGATTGTGATGCCAATCAAAAGAGGTACAATTACCTTTTTGGAGATTAATAATTGCTTTCGTTTGGAATAAGAGCATGGCTGCAATTTTATCCATGTGCCACAAAGACCAGGATTCCCACAATTGTAGACTCACCAAGTGTTACAAAAACTCTTCCCTTTGGAACCTCTCCTGTTAACCTGTTTGAAGAGAGGTTGATATGTTTGCATTTTCATGTCTTTGAAAGCTATAGGGATTGTACCTGACAGATTATTTCTAGATAGATCAATGTCTTGAATATTCTTCAGAGTTGTGAGTGATGTTGGTATTAAGCCTTCAAATGCATTCCATGAAAGATTCAAATAGAGCAAATTTGTACAGCTTGATAGTGAGCCTGGAATTTCACCTGAGAAGTGATTGAAAGACACATCTATAGCTTGGACCATTACCATTTTGCTCATTTCTAAAAGAGAACCTTGTAATAAATTGTTGGAAATGTTGAAATAGAATTGGAGATTTTGAAGACCTATGAATTCAGGAGGTATATTTCCACTCAGGCTGTTGTAAGACAAGTCCATCTTTTCCAAGGTTATGCAGCTACCTAGATTGGCAGGTATTTTCCCTGACAGTTGATTGTGATCAAGAAGAAGATCTCTTAGTTGTGGAAGATTGCCAAGACTATCTGGAATTTTTCCTGAAAGCATGTTTTCACTGAGTGATAACAACCCAAGCCTTTTAGCCTGACCCAAACTCTTTGGAATTCTTCCATAAAAATTGTTTCTATCTAGATACAATCTTTCAAGATTTGGAGGTTGTCCTAGTGTGGATGGAATGGTTCCGTTGAGAAGATTGTCTGATAAATATAAGGAGGACAACTTTGTGAGGTTGCCGATGTCAATAGGTATGTTTCCCTCAATTTTATTAGAGCTCAAATCCAAAACGGACAGTACTCTTGATAACTGGCTGACTGAAGAGGGCAGGAGGCCAGTGAGATCGGTATTTGATAAACTGAGTTCTTCTAAATAGGAGCAATTTGTTAAGGCTGGTAGAATAGACACACCGCTACTTCCGCTCCCAAGAGGATTTTGGTCTAACCGAAGCAATTGAAGCTGGAGCAATTTACCAAAACCCACCGGCACCGGGCCGCTCAGTAGGTTATCTCCTAAGTCTACCCGTTGGAGTAGACTACAATTAGAGAGGGAGGTTGGAATTTCTTGAGTGAGTGTGTTTCCCCATAAATACAATATCCGCAACTCTGATAGTTTGCCAAACTGCCAGGGAATGTGGCCAGTCAAGTAGTTGGGAGCTAATGTCAAATTTTGGAGACGAGTACAATTGGAAAGAGCAACCGGGATCGGGCCTGTTAAGTTGTTTGAAGACAGAAGAAGCGTTTGAAGATCGGCCAATTTGGAAAGAGCAGCAGGAACACCACCGTGGAGTAAATTATCAGTCAATTCCAAAGCGGTTAAACAGGAAAGGTTTCCGAGGAAAGATGGGATTGTGCCTGTCAATTGGTTTGATCCTAACCTAATGACCTGTGATTGTGAAAGAAGGCCGAGCTGGGAGGGAATGCTGCCGCTCAGATAGTTATGACTCATAAGGAGGACTTTCAAAGAACGGCAATCTCCTAACGTGGACGGAATGGAGCCTTCCAATTCATTTTTAGAGAGTTTAAGTACTTCAAGGAAAGAGAGATTCCCTATGAGAGGAGATATGGTGCCGACTAGAGCCATACCTGTGAGATTCAAGGAAACCACACGTTGGCTGAGAGAGGAACAGATAACGCCAGTCCAATTGCAGGTGGTGTGATTGGGAGACCAGTCTTGCAGAGAATTGAATGGGTCGAGGGATATAGAATCCTTGAAAGCGAGAAGAGCATGTTGGTCAGAATAATGGGAGGAGCAAGCAGGCAGTGCAGAGAGAAACAAGAGTAAGAGAAAAACCGCCATCTTCAAGTAAGGAACCAGAGTAAGGGAAATCCACATTCATTCAATAGTTATATTTGTTTTGTGTCATAGGAAAGGGTATCGCTTGAAAGGTGAAATAACAAGGCAATAGCATGTGGGCGGTGGACAAGAGCCGTGCAATTTGTATTTTTGCTCTCCCTGTCTTCGTGTATACTTATATTTGTTTCTGACACGGCAAAGTTGAAATAACAAGGCAAAATCATTTGAGCTGTGCAGGCTTCGTAGTCAATTTTGGCCATTAACTTTTCACTTTCCTTGAAATTTCCATGCCTGCTTTTGAATAAAAGTAAAGATATTGTACACACTGACCATTCTTCCCTAGTTTTTCTCACGGATGATTATTTAGAAATTAATTTCTAATATTACAGCTTGTAATATGGAAAATCTTTTGTGGAGGCCAATTGGAAAAAAATTCTCTTTTCTGAGAACATTTTGTGGAGATGAATGGGAAAAAATATCCCTTCACCGTGGTGACAAGGAAAATATTTTGTGGAGGTGAATTGGGAATCGGGCCTAGAATTTGATGGTCACCCTTGCCTATCAAAAGGAAAATTCATGACGGTTTGGTCATGTATTTACATTTCAATATACGTTTTTAGTAATATTTTAAATTGTCAAAAATCATAATTGATATACATCATTTTTAAAGAACTTAAGGATGATGAAATTATTACTTGTTTACATTTCAACCTTATGCATATGAAGTCATCGCTGGTTTAAAATGTATATTGCCGATTTTATAACTAAAATCTTGTGCGTTGTGTTGTTGCAATTTTCAATAAAGTGCTCACTAATACAACCCCACAAGGAGCTCTCCGAGAGTTCAACAAAGTAAGAATTTAGGCTTTGCACCAATCTACATCTCATTGATCATTGGGGATAAGTTGGTGCATAATTGGATGATTGATTCGGGAGCAAGCCGCTTAGTCATGCCCAAGTAAATAGGCTGATCAGGTGGGTTTTCGATATGCGAGTCATTTCTAGAGGTGTGATGCGATAAGACAGGACAACAATAACTACGGTTGGAGTAATCAAATGATTGAGCTTCACATTGCATGCATGTCCCAATCATGCGGTTATTGACTTGCCACCACTCTTCACTCTATGCTTGTCGAGGACTTCATTGCTAAAATAAGAGGCTACTTATCTACCGGATTGGTCACATATGTTATTCGAACCAAGTATGGAGCTAAGGCTACAATTAGATCTGAGCCACATGTACCAAGTCAATCAGATGCAAATTGCTCCACTTTTGATCAAGAAGATTTTTGAGACCTATGAAGCATACACCAAAGGGGAAATATTCAATACTTGACTCTTGATGATTGGGCCAACAAAAGACATGCTTTTGACTCTTATAAGGAAATGGAGGAAGTTGAGCTAGGAGTATTTCCTACTACAGAAGAGATACACCTCTCACTAGCATCACGAGGTAGATCCAAAGGTGATAATGAGGTATGGCAACTATTATCTGATGGCTCAAGGAGTTAGCGAGGTGTTGGAGGAGGAGCCATGCTAGTTTCACCTCAAGGTATCAAATATTACTCGGCTTTTCGTTTTCAATTTTCTTGCTCAAATAACACAGTGAAAGTACGAAGCTTTGATTCATGGGCTACATTGGACAAAAAAGAGGCACTAAAAACTTACAAGTGTTCGAGGATAGTGAGTAAACCAAGTCCGAGGACAAAATGCTACCAAGAATGATCGTTTAAATAATTACAAAACGGGGTATGGGATCTCATTGAAGATTTCAAAGCTTTTAATATCAATTCCATCCGGAGGAAAGAAGAATGATACGATAGAAAAGCTATAGCAATTACGGTAGTATTTTATGTCATTGATAGTATAAAGAGATTAGAACAACCTCATATAAAAGTGGTCGTAAGAAAGCTATTCAGAGATGATAATTCAAGTGGCAAGTCTTTGAAAATGATCGATAAATCAACAATTTTCTTGAAGAATAAGTTGAGTTCTCTGTTATAAACCAAAACAAGTTGAAACAACATTATGGTGATCAAGTGGTTTCTTGTGACGAACAAATTTCCAAAAGGTCTTATGAATTTGGAGTCAATCTTGAACCCCATGACCGAGTTCCGAAAGAAAAAGCAATCATCCAAATGAAGGTGAAGACTCAGGAGCCTATCCCGAGTAGGTGAAGGTAAAGTGTTGCAAATTGGAAAAGTGAATACTTAGCAGAAAACATATTTTATCTGACTTTTTAAGAGTTCCTGATGTCTTTTCTTGGAATTACAAAGATTTGAGAGGTTTTGATCAAAGTTAGCTCAGCATACTATTGAGCTAGATCGAGAATACAAACCCATCAAAAAGAAGCAAGGATGATGAATCCTCACAGTGAAACTCTCATGAGGAAAGAATTGAACAAGCTGATTAAGGCCAACATCTTATTTCGATTAAGCATTCAAGGTAAGGGTTACAAACTTAGTGCACTGTGCGGAAGAGAAAGCGAAGAAATTAGATTGTGTGTATAATTCCATGACTTGAATATAGCTTCACTCAAAGATCATTATTCGCTCCATTGATGGATTAAATTTTACAGGTTGTAGCTGGTTCGAAGGTTCTCATTGTTAGATGGTTATTTAGGCTACTGATTAGATTATGGTGAAAGAAGAATACTAGTTCAAGAAACATTCCACCACAAAATGGGGCACTTATGCTTATAGAAAGATGCCATTTGAATTGTAAAATGCGAGCTACATTTCAGCAAGAAATGTATATGGCATTCAGGGGATGTTCAAATAGATAGTGTTTGTCTATCTTAATGACATCACCTTGTCTTCTCTAAGAGTGCAAGCAGAGACCATCTCTTTAACCTTAGGCAAGTGTTTCAAATATGCATAAGGTTTGGGTGTCTTTGAATCCAAAACGTGTATTTTCTTTTCACACAAAGGCAATTTGTTGGGACACATAGTGTCTACAGGAAGGATTAACCATTGATCCTACGAAGATTTAAAGCCATCCTTGCTCTTCCATTACCAAGCCACAAGAAGGCTCTCCAAAGCTTCTTCGGGAGAATTAATTTTGTTCACAGTTAGGTATGTCTGATTTTGCCACTTTGATGACAACATTAACAATGATGTTGGAGAAGATACTTACATTCGGATGGACAATAGAAGGCAAAGAGAGTTTTGAAGCCATCACATGTCATATCTCAAGCTGACTCTTATTAATCCAAATTTCTCCAAAGACTTCATGTTATATGATTTTGGGGTTCATATACAATCTCAACCATTTTGGTGCGGTAGAATAAAGAAGGGCTAGAGATTCCCATATCATTCTTCAATCAAAGCTTGGAAGACTATGAAGCGGGGTATTCTTTTATTAAAAAGGATGTCCTTTCCGTGATTAGAAGTTTGAAGAGGTTGAAACAACTAGTCTCAAACAACAAGATCCAATCATTAGTGTCACATGCCGGAGTAAAGGATTTTCTCTTAAAAAAGATTTGAATGAGAAGAGAGCATGTTGGATCACCCCAATAATGGAACATGACATTGAAATCAAAGTGACAAAGTTGGTTCGTGGTAAAACATTATGTGAGCAGCTTACTTCCAAACAATATCTTTGAGTTGAGAGATGAAGAAGAAGTTGTCTTAAATCTTGCCAAAATGATCAAGAGTAACCAATTGATGATGTGCCTATATCATGTTGGACTCAAGACATGGTGCATTATCTCACGAACATGTTTGTTTCCTCCAAAATGAAACAAAACAAAGAGGCAATATTTCAGATTGTAGTCCATTTGTATCTACTAATTGATGGCATCTTGCTCAAGAAGAATGTAAATGGGGTATTATTAATGTGTCCCAAAAAATAAGATTGAGAAGGTATTGCATGAGTTTCATGATGGAGAAGTGGGAGGCCACTTTGCTCAGTGAGTAACAGCTCTCAAAATCATGAAATTTGGGTACTATTGGTCCACAAAGGTTGTCGATTGCTACTCATGGATCAAAAAGTGCAAAAAGTGTGCATTTTTCATAGGGAAGGAAAGGTTAACAATGCTGCCCCTTCATCCAATCTCAATGGATCATCCATTCATGAAATGGGGATTGGACTTCATTGGAGTTATCAATCCAAACTCGAGCCAGGCCACAAATGGATACTCATGAAAACAGACTACTTCAGTAAATGGATTGAAGCGGTAACACTCAAGGAATCAAATGAATCTAGTACCCTGGATTTCTATGAAGAATAGTCACGAGATTCGGTGTGCTACCACTTTCATATTATATAATGCATTGACATTTCTCGTCACAAAGAACACAAAATGGCATGTTACAAACGAAATTTATCTCAACACTTCTTCTAATTATTACCCTCAGGGTACTGGCCAAACAGAATCCACGAACAAGAACCTATTAAGAATCATAAGAAGAACTCTTTATGAGAATAATATAACCTGGCACATGAAGCTCAAATCAGCCTTATGAGCTAATAAAATAACACCCAAGATATCTATAGGTAGTTCCCATACAAGCTTGTATAAAAAGGAAACAATGCTACCTATATCACTTGAGTTGCCAACTACATTGGAACTCATGAAATATCTAGAACTAGCCGAGTTTGAACTGTGGAAGCCGGGTACACAGAATCGATGGAGTTGGAAGAAACAAGAGAGCATGTAATACAAACCATGGAGAAAGATCAAGTACTGATCAAGAAAAGTTTTGACAAGAAAATCAAATCTAAGAGATTCCAAGAAGGAGACTTGGTATTGAAGTGGGACGTTGATCGAGAAAAACCAGGAAAACATTCCAAATTTGATGCAATATGGAGTGGTCCATACATGATCATCGAATGCAAGAGTAGAAATGATTTCCGAATGGCCAAGTTGGATGGTGAGGAGATGTAAGTTCGAGTTAATGGAATTTACCTCAAGCAATGCTTTGAAAAGGATTTGACTAAATTTTCTATAGATGAGTTGGTTGGTTCTTTGAAACAGTATGCGACAGGATAAACATGAATGACATTTCTTCATTGGAGCATGCATTAATAAAAATGACATTTGGCGGAGGCAAAGGAAGAGGAAATTTAGGATTCGTGAGGAAGAGGAAGAGCAAGAGGAAGAGCAAGAGCAAGAGCAAGAGCAAGAGGAAGAGGAAGAAATAATTTTCAAAGAGAAGAAAGAAAGAGTCTAGATCCAAGGGAAGGAGAAATTAAAATTTCAGCTCAAGGGGACGCTGATAACAATCATGTATCATAAAGGTATGAAAAATCAAATGTGTAATGTTATTACTACAAGAAGTATGGTCACTTTGCTAATTAATGTCATAAGAAACAAGATGATATGAGCAAACAAAATGCAAAAAAATTTGAAAGAAATTTAAGGTCCTTATTCATTACATGTGATGTAGTTCACGAAAGTTCTTGTAACATTTGGTTTCTAGATAGTAGTTGTAGTAATCACATGATTGGAAACAAAAAGTTGTTTGAGAATTTAGATGATTTGGTTAAATCAAAAATCAAATTGGGGAATGATAACATAGTTGAATTCATGGGAAAAGGTGCAATTAATGTGATAACAAAACTTGGTAAAAAGACTACTCCCGATGTGTATTTTGTACCTGGTTTAAAGCATAATCTCATAAATGTGTGACAACTTATTCAAAAGAGCTATAGAGCTATTTTTGACAATAATGTTTGCAGTATATTTGATATTTTAATCCCAATTAACATGGTAATTTCAAAAGTTAAAATTATAAATAACATAATGTTTCCACTTCACATGAAAATTGAAATGATGGAGAGATTGGAACAAGTTTCAAGTCATAAATTCAATATCAAGCATGGGTGTGGCATTTGAGGTATGGTCATCTAAACTTCAAAAGATTGTGTTTGTTGCAAAAATGAAAATGGTAAGAATTTTACCCCCTATTGAAGCACCATTAAGTTTATGTGAAAGTTGTATTTTGGCTAAACAACATAGAGAGAGTTTTATAAAAGAAATGTTATATAGAGCTTGGGCACCATTACAAATTGTGCATATGTGTGTGTATGTGTGTGTGTGGTCTAATGAAAACACCATCATTAGCGGGAGCCGATTATTTTCTAACATTCATTGATGATTATAGTAGAAAAATACAGTTTATTTTCTCAAATATAAATACTGAGGCATTCAGAAATTTTAAGGAATTTAAAGCATTGGTTGAGAAATAAAGTGGCCCCTATCCATCAAGGTATTGAGCTTAGATAAAGGAGGAGAATACAAGTCAAATGATTTTTGGATTATTGTAGATATCATGGAATAAATAAACATTTCACTACAAGATATACACCTTAGCATAATGGTGTTGCGAAAAGAAAAATCATGCAATAATGGAGATGGCAAGAAACATGTTGAAAGACAAGAATCTATCAAAAGAATATTAGGCTGGAAAGCGGTAGCTTGTTCCATTTATATATTGAACAAGAGTCAACAAATATTTTTAGGAACATGATTCCACAACAAGCATGGAGTTATAAACATCATAGTTTTTCTCATTTTAGAGTATTTGGGTGTGTTGCATATGCACATGTACCTTAAGAAAAAAAGGAATAAATTGGATGATAAAAGTGAAAAAGTATTTTTATTGGTTATGATGAACAATCTAAGGCATATAAGTTGTTTAATCCTATAACCAAGGAAGTCATTGTAAGTAGAGATGTTGTATTCAAAGAAGAAGAATCTTGGGATGACAATATAGACAAGACAATTACAACTACAATGCCATATGAAGACCAAAAATAAAAAGGTCAAGGAGACCAAGGGGAACAAGGAGAACAATCAAATGAGCAAGGAGGAACATTACAAGGAGAAAAATCACAAAGCCAAGTTGAGCAAGGAGAATCATCAAGTCCACAGGTAAGTAATGACTCAAATCCTACACTAGCATCATTGAGACCAAGACTAAGAGGAAAAAAAACTAAAAAGCTTACAAGAAATATATGATCAATGAGATAGGATAGATTTGCAGTGTAATTTTTCTTTATTTTCCTGAGATCCTATATATTTCAAAGATGCAATTATGAGAGAACATCGGATTAATGCAATGAATGATAAAATAAAATCTATTGAAACAAATGATACTTGGGATGTAGTTGATTTACCCAAGGATAAAGAATCCATATGTGTGAAATAGATTTATAAAACCAAATATAAGGAAAATTGAGAAGTTGACAAATCTAAGGAAAACTTAGTAGCTAAGGGATTTTCACAAGAATACGAAATTGATTATAATGAAATATTTTATCCCGTAGAAAGATTTCATATTATTAGAATAATCTTTTAGTTATTGTAACTCAAAACAAATGGAAGGTTTATCAAATAAATAATAAATCAACTTTCTTGAATGGTTACTGGAAGAAAGAAGTTTATGTATAGTAGCCACTAGGATATGAAGTAAAAGGATATGAAGACAAGGTTTACAGGTTGAAGAAGACAATTTATGGATTAAAGCAAGCACCAAGAGCATGGTACAACAGAATAGATACATACATGATAAAGAATGACTCAACGAAGTACTAGTGAGCCTACTCTATACACCAAAGTCAATGAGAAAAGTCAAATTTTAATTGTTTGTTTGTATGTTGATGATTTGATATTTACAGGAAATATTTCTATAAACATATTTAATTAATGCTGTAATGATAGAAGAATTTGAGATGACATATTTGGGATTGATGAAATATTTTCTTAGTATTGAAGTCATACTGAAAATGATAATGGAATCTTCATTTGTCAAAGTAAATATGCAAAAGATATATTAATAAGGTTTAGAACCATAAATTGCATTCCAATTTCTACATCTATGGCAATAGGCAAAAAAATGAAGTAGAGAAGATAATGAAACATATTTTGATTCAACTATATTGATAAAATTGGTAGGCAATTTGATGTATCTTATAGCCACTAGGACGGATATAATGTATGAAGTTAGTTTGATTTCAAGATTCATGGATTCACCAAAGAACTCACATTGGTAAGAAGGAAAAAGGTTGTTAAGGTATATTACAGAACTATGAATTATGACATAATGTATTCTACTTCAGATGTTTTTCAGTTGATTGGATATACATATAGTGACTTTGTAGGAAGTATAGATGATAGAAAGAGTACATCTGGATATGCATTTCATCTTGGAATAGGTATTGTAGCATGGGCATCAAAGAAACAACCAATAGTGACAATCTCATTAGTAGTAGAAGCTTATATGTAGCAAGTATATCGAAATGACATGTCAAGCGGGCGGATGCGAAGAATTTTGAAGGATCTAATGCATGAGCAAGAGGAGCCTACTACAATCTATTGTGACAACAAGTCCACCATTGCACTATCAAATAATCATGTTTTCCACAAGAGGACAAAGCACATTGAGACTAGATATCACTTCATTCGAGAATTGGTCAACAATGGAGAACTCATCCTACATCATTGCATATCAAAGAAGCAACTTATGGACATATTAAAAAAGGCATTAACTCAAGAAAAATTTGAGTATTTAAGAGAAATTTTTGGGCATTGTAAATATTGATGTAATTGATAGTAGAAATTAGGGGCAAGTGTTAGAAATAGTAATTTCTAACTACCCGTAATAATTAAAATCTCCAGGTGGTCAAGTAAATTCAAACCTCGCCATCGAGTGCATTAATTTCTTGATCGAATGTCCACATGCATCTAAAATTGTCTGGTGAAAAACATGGAAAAAGGGGATTCCAAAATTTCTGAGACCTCTATAAAAGGAGGTGAATAGCAATTGTTTCGAGGAAAGGAAATACAATTTTGATTTCATTGTGTCGTAGCACATCTCACGCATTTCTTTTCTATTTTTTTCTTCTCTCTCGGCCCACCAACAGATTTCCCCATCAAAAAAGATGGTGCAACTCGACTTTGCCAAGTTAGGAAACGAAATGGTGCCACTCAGTGTTAATAGAGCGAGTAAGAATTTGCAAAGATCGGCTGGTCTCTAAGGTGGAGCGAGAATGTGGCCTTCAAATTTATGGAATGACAACATGAGCTTTCTCAATAAAAAAAAAAATCCAACGAGGTGGAATTTGTTACTCCACAAGAGACAAGCTCTTTAAGGAAAGAAAGGTTCCCAAGGAAAGGGGAGATGCATTCGACTAAATACATGTCTGTAGATTCGAAACCGCACACTGGTCCTGTGAGAAGATCGGAGATAACGACAATCCCGATTACCAAGTGTTGTGATTGGGAGACCAATTCTGCAGAGAGGAGTTGAATGGGTCTAGGGAAATAGAATCCTTGAAAGACAGAGGAACATGATGGTCAAAATGATAAGAAGGAGAAAATTGTGAGGCGTGAGCGGGAAATGCGAAGAGAAACATTAATGTGGTCAAGATAAATATAGTTTTCTTCATCTTGGTGCTTGTGTTGCCGGTGGAGCAAAGAAAAAAACAAAAAGTAGGAGAAATATAGTCAAGAAATTTGATAACACGAGAAAAACATACGTGAGTCAAAGTGAAAATGGAAATATTCTACTTCATGAATTTTCCGAGGGAAGGAGACATTAGTGAGAAACAAGTTGTCAAACATTGATGAAATTTGCATTGTACTGAACAAGTTATTCCTCCATTGAACTAATGGAGTGCTACGTGTTTCACTTTACTTTGAAATAATACAACATTATTATTCTATTGAAATAAATACAATGAATATGATCTTTTAACGTATGTAAAAAGACATCACTAACAATATTTGTCAAACTTGTTTTTATTGAACAAGTAAATTATGCTTCACTTATCTTTACATCTTTAATGAGTTTCAACATTATAATGATTAATGGATTATAATGAATCTAATTTCAATGTAGAAAAAAGGATCCACTAAGAATATTTATAAAATATTATTTCATTGAGTTTTTAGTGTTTAATTAACTCTAATGAATATGATTTTAAGGTCAGTCAAGCACCACTTGTTATTATAATTATGGGCTTATACTTTTTTATCTTAATAATGATACCTAATGAAGATGATTGGTTGGTTGACTACTATTCAAGTTTTCATTCTATAAGCATTCATTAAACATTCTATATAAAAGAGTATGTGTGTATTTATCTAATTGAATAAAGGCAAAAATATAGCAAATCATTTTAGTTTGAAAAGACATTATGAAGATATTTGCAAAACATAAATATATTGTACCAACAAATTTTTTGTCCACTTATTTTTATATCTTTAATAAACAATAAGAAATATGATCACAAAGTCAAAGTCAAGCACCACCTTGGTACACTTATAATAATTTCTAATAATGATAAATCATGGAGAGAATTGGTTGGTTGACTATCTATACTTATTTTCTTCCATGTAATTTTCCATGCTAGAAGGACTTATTATGTTCATTAATTATGTGTTCTTCCATGAAATTATTTATTAAATAAGATATTATTGTGAATAATTGTAAAATGTAAGAACTATTTGTGTGGAAGATGTTCCTTAAAAAATGAAACGGAAGCACAATTCACTTAAGAATCTATATTGTTTCAACACATTATTCTTCCATTTATTTTTATAGTGAATAAGGAGGAGAGATCAATGTTGATATTGGAGAATTGTATTATAAATATATCTTTAAGATGTGAGGATACACCAAAATTGACGATTTTAAAAATATTTTAATTTTGTTGTAATAATTGAAGTATAATAATAACACTAAAAAATAATTGGATTAAAATTTAAGAAACTAGAGACTTGGAATGCAAACCCAAGACATAAATTTTCTTTTTTAAAAAACAAAAAAGAAGAAACAGTAGAAACATAAAATATTACATTGTAATAATATGAATCTACAAGTATTTTCTACGAACTTAGCCCCAAATTCTATAAATAATTAATCTCAGCACGCCGTTTAACAAATGTAACTCTTTCGAATTATTAAATTACAACATGTATTCACAGCCATCATTGCAGTGATTATTAGTGACATGCGAAAAAAAAATGCACCATTATCAAGATAAAATTGAAAAATTAAAAGCTAAAACTTACACTTAAACCTTAATAGTACCATTTGTATTATTCTCCCCTATTTTCTTCCTCCATCTGGAAAATTAATTATTCTCCTTCTGGAAGCACTTCATTATTTATATGAGATTTCTCTCTCTCTACATTTCAAACATTTGATTTACACATACATGCATAGCCCTAATTTATGATAAGCTTACCATCTCCATTTTGGTGAATATAAAATGGTGTAGAAGATATTTATACACACGCTCACAAAAAGTCTCTCCTATAAATAATGTATACTTTTTGATATTTTTTTTTAGATTTCCACAGTTCACCATAGAGTAATATATGAAACATATTCAAGTCCAACATTTCAGGTAAAAAATTTAAATTCCAGCCAAACTAACGTACTAAAGTTAAAAATAGACTTATTTAAATAACAATCTTAATATTTTTATATGAAATTTCACTTAATATTAAGATTTTAAAAGGAAACAGTGTAAAATATAGTTTCTTTCTTATTTAAAATTTCTATTATTTCTTCTACCTACTCAACCTAATTTAAAGTTTCTTCTACCCTACTCAACCCAATTTAAAGGATAATAACTTTTTTGTAGTGAGTAAGAGTTCTTACACCAGAAGTGTTGGATTTACGAAAGCAATCTATGAAAAGAATAAAATTCTACATTAAGCATAGAAAAAGGTAGTTAATACATTAACTTATGATGGTGAGTTTAGGGCACTTAAGAATGTCTCGTTCTAGTAGAAAAACATTACATTTACTTAAAAACTACCTTGGTGTGAAACCTCTCTCTTTTGCTTGCGCCACAAGACACACATACAAATAAATAATATTCCCATGTTATTAGAAACTTAAATATAAATTTACTTGAGAATAGTAGAAACTTCTAAATTTGAAAACATAGAAAACACAAAAATTATTTTGTTTGAGAATGTGTATTTAAACTCAAAAACCAAAAATCTTATTTTGGAGATATAGGAAAAAAAGTGAAATATTTATAACCCATTGCTCGAAATACCCAAAAATAGAATCCTAGATAAAAGAATGTTATAGAACCTAATAAAGGAAACCTTACTAATGCAAATAGATTTGAACCTAGAATTTGAAAAATTAAAATCATGTGATAATGGAACCCAAAAAATATTTAAAACGTAACTTTATATAAGACATTTATGGAATGAGAAATGGATAACATTAATCTCGAAAACCCGAATATATTGAATCCTAAAATGTAACAACCATTATAAACCCAATTCAAATTTCTAAAATTAAAAAAACCTTGAAAAAAACCCAAAAAAAAAAACTAAAATGGATTGATATAAAACCTTTAGACCTTGAAACCTAATGATATCAACCTTAAGAATTTAAAGATTCATAATTAAATTCCCTAAAAATATGAGAACCTAATAATACCAAAATCTAAATTAAAAATCTCTAAGCTTGAAAAATTCTAAAAACCTAGGAACCCACATCATGAACCTTAAAACCCCAAAGTATGAAAAACAAAACACCCGAAACAAAACTATTAAATTCAAAATACATGAAAAACAAAAATAACTCATTGATATTAAGTACCCATAAAACAAGAAATAAAAAAGAATTAAAACCCGAGTTTGAAGACCATAACCAAATCCTCAAAAATTTAATCCTAAAAATCATTAAAATATGAAACCCCTATTCATAAACCCTAAAACACATCGATACCTAAAAACCTCAAATTTAAAAAATCCTAAATCTAGAATCATTTAAAACAACAAATGTTGATTATCACAAAGCATCCTCATAATTTGAAACCTAAAACCCTAAAAATGTGAAAAACCAAATTTAGGTGTCCATACTTCCCCCTTTTAATCTAATATAGAAAATAGTAAATTAAAGGGATAAAATCAAATGTGTATCCATGATAAATTCTTTGGATACTAATAGGGGTATGTTTCACTATTTTCTTTACATTATTGAGACGAAGCAGAGATAAGGGTAAGGGCCAACGAGGAATACTTGTTTATCTTTGGGTCGGTTGATGGTTGTTGTGCGCATTCTAACTTCTCAATCCGGCTGCTGATCTTGTAGAAAGCTTCCTTTGTCTAGGAGGAACTACGAAATAGAAAACAAGACCACAAAAGAAGAATTAAATAATATATGACAAGTGGACTACCTAGCGTGTGCTTCAGATCCGGGAAGTGTGATACTCCCACAGATGGGTCGCATGATCCCTTATTTAAAACAACTTAATGTGAGAAATAAACAAATTCATACTGTAGTTGATATGATTTAGGTATTTCATTCAAGCACAATAAGAAAATCTAACATAACAGGCTAGGCTATAGTCAAATCTAAAGGGTAGGTAGTTGTCAGGGTGTTGGACCTTACAGTCGCCGTTGGGCTTAGGTTGTTTGGGTCACTTGGTAGAAGGTAGGTTGGCTTTGTTATTGGAAAAGGTGTAAAACACAAAGACCGACATCGGTCTAGTATAACCAGTGATGGTTTAGGAGAGACCAACGATGGTCATGGGTAACCGGCGTTGGTACAGTTGGGTGACAGTAGTTCAATAAAAACCTTATTGCAGAGTCTGGGTGAGGTTAGATAGAGCTAAAGGAGGGGATGGCGAGGTCTATGGGAATGTTGAGAACACTCAGAGAGGTGGAAGGGCCAGGATAGGTGATCTGGTAAAAGGGTGGGTGAGGTTTGAGTTTGTCAGAAAGTAGACTATGAAGGAATGGGAATATTAATGGAAGAATGATAACAGAAATGATAACAACTCTATGGACAGAATAAGAATGGAAATGATCAGTGATAAAAACACTTACCAATGTTGCAGGTCCAATGATTGGGTGGTGGTGATGATCAGTTGGTGGGATGGAGCTTGGTGCAATAGTGATGCTCCCGAAATGTCACCGTGAGTGCAATGCTTCTAGATCCGTCCCCCAGGTCTGGCTATGGATGTCCTCAGAGATGTGAAAAGGCTCTAGTTTTTCTTGCAAGTGTAGTTTCTCTCATTCTTTTGATCTGAATGCTTTGCTTAAACAAT